>OX456523.1:185337034-185452034 GCA_949748255.1 Eustalomyia histrio | reverse complement strand
AGCTGATCTTTTTGATTTGAAAATTGGCAGATCAAATTAGATATTAGAAATTAAATATATATAAAATTTTCACCACTAATAGGACTTTTGGAAACAAAGATCATATATAGTTATATTCACCTAGAACTAATTATATCCTATGTATGAAAATGTATTTTTAGTTTAATTCGACATCATAGGAAAAGTTTTTTTAATGAAATTTTTTTTTTACCTTATTTTTATTTTTAGGTAAACAAGAATAATAAACAGAAAAAGTTATTAGACACCAGCCGAATGGAATGCATTTTCTGGTCAGCTACGACTTTCATCAACATTCTTTGTGCCGAAATACCAATTGTAAATGTCTCTATTTAACTCACAAATCAACGGAAAAAGCTATTTATGCTAACATACAGTTGATTTTTATTATTAAGTTAAGATGAAATTTACTAACTATTTTTGTGTTATTTTATATTCTCCTTTGTTTACCGTATGTCCAAATTAGCTATTAGCTAATATTAAAGACATGTGTTTTTAAATTTTTTTTTTACATATGTTTAAACAATTCTTTTTTTAACCGTGCCAAGTTTTATTTTAATAGTGAAGTTTATATTTTATAGTCGGTCTTTTTAATACTTATATGTATGAAAATGTATTTTTAGTTTGGTTCGAGATTATAGGAAAAGTTTTTTCAAATGAAATTTTTTTTTCCTTATTTTTAATTTTTAATCCTTTAACCACTGGAGTCGAAATACGAGGTATTTTGTTTTGAAATTTTGGTTCTAGTATCATTTTGGACTAAAAAGCACGAATGTGAAATCCATTTGTCAAAAAAAATTTAACCTGAAAGCGCCAGGTGGAAAAAATAAAAAACAACCTGAATACAAAAAGCTCGACTCAAACAAAAATATTTGTTTCACAATTCAAACACGCAACAAATTATCAAAATACAGCTTGAAGCTACTTTCCAAAAAAATTTCGAGTCGATTGAGCTGTTGGAAAGTATGTTTTTTTAGTTTTAATTTTAGTTTTAATTTTGCACCAAAATCATAAATAATTTTCGTGTCTGTTTTGACAAAAATCTTGACAGAAATGGGTGTATCTATCAAACTATTCAACTGAGCGAGTTCAAACCGGCACTGTTCGATAGGTAAATTCAAACCGACAAAAATGTCTTTGGCGATTAGTGCACCAAAAATATTGCTTTGGATATAATTGGACTTTAGTGATGACCTTCTGTAGACGGTCTTAGTGGTTAAAGGGTTAAGCACATGTGGAGAATACACAGAAAAAGTTATTAGACACCAGCCGAATGGAATGCATTTTCTGGTCAGCTACGACCTTCATCAAAAAAATTTTTTCATTTGAAAAAACTTTTCCTATGATCTCGAATCAAACTAAAAATACATTTTCATACATATAAGTATATTCTCACTGTAATGTTCGACTTGAATTCCAGTGTCCGTTTTGCTGGAATATGCTATTGAATTAAAGTGTAATTAAAGTATAAATCAAGGCTTGAAATTGGAAAACATGACTTGACTAAAACTTGATTTAAGCTTTAATTCCAGCATAAATGTTTATTGGGAAGATTTTATTTTTTTTTTGTAAAACTTACCTTAAACATCTATTTTTAATAATTGAAACTTTTTGCTTCTTTGGTTCGAAATTAGTGTTTCCAATTGGTTAATCGACTAACCTATTCCTCGATTAATCGCCTCAATTTCGGTTAATGTCGAAACAAATAACTTAAAACTCAAATAATTATTCGACCTGCCTAATCGGTTAAAATAGCCGGTTTAACTTTTTATATGTTTTTTTTTTTTTCTATTATAATTTATAAAATCCTCTTAATTTCTTCAAAGCAAGTGCTATGTAGCCTTTAGGTAATAGAATAGACAACTTTTAATGTTTGTTATAATTCCCTTAAACATCTATTTCTAATAATTGAAACTTTTTGCTTCTTTGGTTCGAAATTAGTGTTTCCAATTGGTTAATCGACTAACCTATTCCTCGATTAGTCGCCCCAATTTCGGTTAATGTCGAAACAAATAACTTAAAACTCAAATAATTATTCGACCTGCATAATCGGTTAAAATAGCCGGTTTAACTTTTTATATGTTTTTTTTTTCTATTATAATTTATAAAATTCTCTTAATTTCTTCAAAGCAAGTGCTATGTAGCTTTAGGTAATAGAATAGACAACTTTTAATTTTTGTTATAATTCCCTAAAAAAATCTAATTTATGCAAATTATATATTCATGGGTTTCAAGAAAAGGTTGCATTTGTTTTCGATGGCATAACAAACAATTATTATTTTAACTCTGTAGGAATTCAATTAAAAAATTTTATTTGCTTAAAAACTGTTTCTTAAAAAATTACATACAAAATTTTTTAAAAACTTTAACAAAAGTTCAATTTTGTCAAAAGTCTGCAAGTATTATTATTTGTTTTTTTTTATTTGATATGACATATTTTGAAAAACTGAGGCAATTTAATGTATCTTTATTTTGCCCTAATTTAGAGGGAGTATTTGAACTGGTATTGTAATATTCCAACTAAAAACATTTCGAATTAAAAGAAAAACTTGCCAGACAAAAATCGCTGTGTACTAGACAAATGAAGAAAATTATTTTTTTACCAACAGCCAAAAGAGAAAACAAATTGACACCGTTACGGTCACTCTTACCGTCATTCGTTTCGGCTACCAACCTTGCTAAAAATTCATAATGTTCATACATGTTTAAAAACACTGCAATGACGGTAACAATTCAATGTAAACAAATTAATATAAATGCTTTGAACATTTAAAAATTTAGGTTTAATTTTTAGTCTTCACAATAAAAGACCTTGAAGTTTATTGTTTAAGTACTCGTAATATGTACATACCCAGCCAGAAATTAACAAACATTAAAGTATTCTAAAACCACTACGTATGGTAGTTGAAACCAAAGCAACATATTTTTGGTCAAACGATAAATTTAAATGATATTTTACAAAAACCAAAAATAAAGTAGTTTTAAAGAGTCATGGTTTTTGTTCTTAAAATGTTTCCAAAAGATTTGAAAACCCAAAAGTATAATGATGTTAAATTGCATTTAAGACAAAAATTCGTAGAAATTTAAATACATAATGTGGAATAATTTTCCAGTACTCTAAATACCAAAAACAATTTAATTTTCCAGTTCTAATTTTTTTATATTTTATTAGAATTAAATTTGTTTCAAATAATAAAGTAAAAAAGTTATAACAATAAAACGTTAGTGTCGTCCAAGAGTAAGAACGCGACGTACAACAATTGTTGTGAGAGAAATCACGCCCAAAAAACGACGTCACGTTGTTGTTCTGGGCCGGCACTAAAACCCCATTCATACTGAACCCCAACATACATATTTTCGTTTTTTTAAGTTTTCAACTTTCAAATTTAATAAAAATTTTAGATCGAAAACTTGAAAATAATGCAACTACGTATTTTGGTGCTCAGTATGAATGGGGTATTACTGATAAATACGATGAGTTTTTATGGTGTAGGGTTCTTGACATAGGCAAATATTTACTACAAAAACTTATTTTAAAAAGTTCAAATTCATATATTTCAGAAAAAAATGTATCAATTTTTCAAAAACCTCTTATAAACATATCAAAGGATGTAGCGACGGAATTCCATATAAAATCATTTAATTGGTTTGATTTATCAAACTGGAAAGCAACACAACTTTTTGTTTTGTATATACGGGTAGTATTGTTTTAAGGAAATTGAATAGAAAAATATTTTCTTGTTTTATATACATCTTGCCGCATCATGTGTTCAAATAAATTGGTAAAAGTGATTTTAAGAAAATTTGTGGTTCAAGCTCAGTGACAATGAATATTTATAATCTAATATATATACACTTACAATATATTTCCCTTTACCGACTGTAGTTTATTTAAAAAGTAATAAGTCAAGTTAATTAATTTTTAAATCAAGAACCAATTGAAATTCATAGAAATATATTTTTTAACTATTTCAATCAGTCATTAAAAAAACAAACCAGAAAGAATTGATATTTTCTGTTATATATAGAATTTTATGTTGTATGCTTCTAAAAATAGAAATTTAAATAATTCCTTTTTGTTTTTTTTATCAAAATAGTTTGTTTATATACAAAATTATTTCAATGCAAATTACAAGAAATTGTAGATACAGTCACAGAAAGCTAAAATATATGCCTCTGTGTGTGTTGTGATGTGTAATTATGTTACATACAAATAAAAAAACGTTCACTTTGAAAAACAATCTACAAAACTATTTTTTAACGTTTTGTCAGGTAAAAATTGATGATCATTTAAAACGACTTTGGATTCTGATTACTACTGTTGTCGATTATTAAAAAATTATTGAAAATAAACAACAAAATGGGCTGAATATAATTAAAAATCAGTAGTCCCCTTTTTGATTGTATTTTCGATTAATTTATTATGTATTTTAAGTTGTTTTTAACGAAATAATATTGTGAGTGTATAAGATGATATAAATAATTTGGGGGCACCTATTATTTAAAGCTGTTGTAAAATTGCCGATCAACTCCATTTTCCAAATACAAAGAAAATTCCATGTTTTTAAAACCATTAGTATATTCTCTCAATAAGAGCAGCAAATATTCTCTTGGAAAACCTTTACACACTTCTGAATTAAGAGTGTTTTTTTGCTTTGTAAAT
The DNA here is from genome assembly GCA_949748255.1 of Eustalomyia histrio. Taxonomy (NCBI): domain Eukaryota; kingdom Metazoa; phylum Arthropoda; class Insecta; order Diptera; family Anthomyiidae; genus Eustalomyia; species Eustalomyia histrio. The sequence continues at coordinate 185,447,353 of OX456523.1, read as the reverse complement.
TTTTATAGATTTCGAATTACATCCTATTCATCATATCCTATATTATGGTAGTAAAAGAAATTTTTAGTACAAAATATACGAAATAAAAATGTGGTGATATATCGTATATTTGAAATGCAACGTTTTCTAGGAAACTAACAATATTTATTACTATCCAATCTCATCCACAGAAATATGTAATATAGGGTCCGCCAAATAACTTTTTTTTTGAAAATGCTATAAAAAAAAACTACTGAATATTTTCTCAAAATTCTTTTTTTATTTGAAAGAACACTCCTTCCGGTGAATGAAAAATAATTTCATTCAAATAGCTGCCTCGGCTGGTCATGCAGTAGCCTACACGATCGGTCCAATTTTTAAGCACATTATCGATTGTGTGCAGCTGTATTTTACCAATGGCTTCACGAATATTGTCTTTTAAAGCGTCTATTGTCTCTGGCTTGTCGGCAAAACACTTATCTTTGACGGCACCCCCAAAAAAAAAGTCCAACGGTGTCAAATCGCAGCTCCGAGGTGGCCAAACGACATCAGCTCGGCTGATAATGCGATCTTCAAAAACAGGGCGCAAAACATAGAGTGTAGCTTCGGCTGTGTGATACGTAGCGCCGTCCTGTTGAAACCAAATGTTGCCAATATCCTCCTCTTTAATTTTTGTGAACAAAAATTCGTTCAACATGGCCCGATAACGATCGCCATTGACTGTAACGGCCACTCCTCCCTCATTTTCGAAGAAAAATGGCCCAATTATGCCTCTGGACCAAAATCCGCACCAAACAGTGACTCGTTTTGGGTGCATCGGCTTTTCAATGTATGCGTGCGGGTTTTCTGTGCCCCAAATGCGACAATACCCGCCAAGATCAAAATGAGCTTCATCTGAAAATATGACATTCTGCAAGATTACCATGATTTTCAAAGTAATGTCGCAATATTTGTTCAAGCGTATACACAACCATATTCGTTCAGCGGAAGGATAAAACTAATTATCTGTCAAATCAGACATGAGCTAAGTGTTACCATTCACGAAATAAGCACTAGTTGAAAAAAAATGTTAGATGGCGGACCCTATATAATGTAAAAACTTAGATGAATACAATATTGAAATAGTAGAAGTTAAATGCATTCTTACATCATTTTATAATGAATCAATTGCTATTTCTCTTTTACATAAATAATTGTAATAAAGCAGAATCGCAATAATTCGTACCCGATAATTCGAAAATCTTGATAATTCGTAACAAACTGTCGGTCCCTTGAGAAGATTCCAATAATTCGTAATATTTACATACACTTTTGTCCCCTCGTTAATTCGTTTTATTTTTGTTGAAAATCGATCAATACAAAACTTCTTATAAATAGTAATTGATTGTTTAAAATCGCATACAATTTGTAATGCACAAGCATAATTTTTTAGAATAACGCTTCGAAAATAACATTAACTGCTTATGGTTACCGTTGCTTTGAACAATGAAATTTTTTGTGCTTTCTGTTGATCAGTTTTTTTTTTCAGTCGCGTAAAAATGTCAAACAACATTATCTGTGTTGAAAAAGCAGCAAATTATTTTAGCTATTGATAATGGAGCAAAAAAAAATGATGTAGGTAAAGGATTTGAAATCGCTCCATCAACACTTACTTCAATACTACACAAAAGAGAAATTATATTAAGCGTCAAAAAAGGCCTAAATTCCCAGATAGAGACAAGTCTCTTCTATTATGGTTTACGCATTGTCGGCAGTCTAATATTCCTGTGGGCGGCCCATTCATTGTTAATAAAAAAGCGCAGTTATTTAACAATAAATTAAATTTAAACAACTTCAAAGCAAGCAGTGGTTGGCTCGACCGTTTTCATTAAAATATTTCCTTAAAATTTTTGGTGAAAGTGCTGCTGTTGATGATGGTATTTGCGGGTAATGCAGAGAAAAACGAAAGGAACTAATAAAAATACATCTTTAATACTGAAATGAAAAACCCTTTAATTCGTAATTTTTTTTAGTTAACCTCTATAAATCGAAATCTCAACAAATCTTAAGTCCCTCTAATTCGTAAAAAACTGCTGGTGCCTTGCGATTACGAATTATCGCGTTTCTAATGTGTAACATTTAAAAAGTAGTCAAAATTATTTTTTTTATTACTAAAATATATACAAACCATACTTGGGAGTTTTTCATTACCATTAGTTGATACTAATACAAATAAAAACAAGTAAGAGCGGCTAAATTCGGCTATGCCGAATCTTATATACCCTTCACCATGGTTGGGAAAAAAATGAAGTTTATATATGGACATATATGGAATGGACAGATTTATATAAGGACGCCTTTAAGAGGAAATTAACCATTTAGTTTGGTGATAAAACTTGGACTCGGGAAGATTTATGGTTCCAGAAAATAGGTATTTAAAAAACAATTATGTTTTGGGCATAACTTTTTTGTATCTGAACCGATATTTCGAGTTTTTTCAGCAAATATGTTATACTAAAGATTTTCGATTTTTGCTATATAAGACGTAGCCATAGGTCATATTACAGATCTAGAAAATAGTGTTTGTTGTTTGTGTATAAAAGGTGAAGAGGTGAAAGAACAGAATTTCAACAAATCGTTAAAAGAAATCACTAGAACTGCATGTATTTTATTTCTACAAAATAGTTTGATTTAGCTCGCAAATTTGCATTTGGGATTTTATTTCGCTTTTTTATTAGAAATATTTGTAATTTCTTTAGCTTAATTTTAAAAATTTGAAGGAAAATAGTTTATAATTTTTTTTATAAATTATTATAAGTTATGACCTAAAATAGTGCACTCAAAGGTAAATTATGTATAAAATTTTCTTAATATGTGAGAAATAAAATGGTTTAAAAATCTTTTTATAAATTCTTTTAAATCGGAGCAAAAAATAGAAATAAAACTGTTTGTATTTTGTTTGTATCAGAGGGTTTTTATACAAATTTTGATGTTTTTAGCCTATTTATGGATTATTTAATTATTAATATAAAATTTTATTTAAATTAATTATTAAATATAAAAAAAAACAAAAAATAAACAAAAAAAAAAATCTTAACGAACCCGCGACCCTTCCACCTGTGGTGAAAGGTATAAAAACGTTTGTATTTTGTTTGTATCAGAGGGTTTTTATAAAAATGTTGATGTTTTTAGCCTATTTATGGATTATTTAATTATTAATATAAAATTTTATATAAATTAATTATTAAATGTTAAAAAAAACCAAAAATAAGCAAAAAAAAAAGTCTTAAGAAAATAATAAAAAAAATGTACAAAAAAAAAAGTGAATTGACCTGACCGAGATTTGAACCTCGAACACCGCGGCCTTAGAGAAAAAAAGTATTTGTAACACAGCGTCTAGACAACTGAGCTATTGAAGCTCACACAAAATCATCGTCAATAGAGGTACATATAAAAAAGTCTTCGTTCATTAGAGATTTGTTTAGTTTTTATTTAAATGACAAATCTTTATATGTGTGTTGTTTGTGTATAAAAGGTGGAGATGAAAGAAAAGAATTTTAATTATTAATATAAAATTTTATATAAATTAATTATTAAATGTTAAAAAAAACAAAAATAAGCAAAAAAAAAAGTCTTAAGAAAATAATAAAAAAAATGTACAAAAAAAAAGTGAATTGACCTGACCGAGATTTGAACCTCGAACCCCGCGGCCTTAGAGAAAAAAAAGTATTTGTGACACAGCGTCTAGACAACTGAGCTATTGAAGCTCACACAAAATCATCGTCAATAGAGGTACATATATAAAAGTCTTCGTTCATTAGAGATTTGTTTAGTTTTTATTTAAATGACAAATCTTTATATGTGTGTTGTTTGTGTATAAAAGGTGGAGATGAAAGAAAAGAATTTTAATTATTAATATAAAATTTTTATATAAATTAATTATTAAATGTTAAAAAAAACAAAAATAAGCAAAAAAAAAAGTCTTAAGAAAATAATAAAAAAATACAAAAAAAAGTGAATTGACCTGGCCGAGATTTGAACCTCGAACCCCGCGGCCTTAGAGAAAAAAAAAGTATTTGTGACACAGCGTCTAGACAACTGAGCTTTTGAAGCTCACACAAAATCATCGTCAATAGAGGTACATATATAAAAGTCTTCGTTAATTAGAGATTTGTTTGGTTTTTATTTAAATGACAAATCTTTGTATGTGTGTTGTTTGTGTATAAAAGGTGGAGATGAAAGAAAAGAATTTTAACACATGGATGTGTTGTTATGCTCAAAATTCTACATACATATTAAACAAAGGGATTTTACTGGAAAAATTAGAGGTAGTCCTGGTTTTTTGCTAATATCTCAGCCATTTATTAACCGATCTGTCTGATTTTTAATAGCAAACAGAAATGGATCACATGTAACAGAAATAAAAAAGAATCAAGTCCTCATCATGTCTGGGTTCTTCGGAAAACCCATTTCAACACACAGACGGACAGACGGACATCGTTAAATCAACTTCGCTCTTCATAAGGACCCAGAATATATATACTTTATAGGGTCTAAGATCAATATTGTAGAAATTACAAACGGAATGACAAACTTATATATACCCTTCCACCTATGGTGAAGGGTATACAAATTTCATTACGATGAAATGAATTTTTTTCCATAAAAAATTTTCATTAATAAGTGCAGAAGAAAAACTAATTATAATTGATTGAAAAAATCATTTGTTCACAAAAAAGTTTATACGATTTGAAAATTATAAAAGTAGCGTTACATAAAATAATAAAACAAAATATAAAATATACAAATGTTAACCCGCATAAATATATATTAACACCCCGGTTGTGAAAATTTGGATCGGAATCAATGACTTTTACATAGGGGTGTCATAGGGTGGAAGTTTTCTTTTATGATCCTTTTTCATTGCATAAAAAGCACTTCTTATGGTTAAGTGAAAAATGAGATCTTTTGATGTTCCCAAATATATTTTAAATTTTTTATTTAAATTTTAACACATGCCCAGCAAAATCAAATGGATGTTATTCTTTCCTTTTCAGAATATCCAAAGAAGTTAAAAGTGCAAGTTTTTCGATTTGTAAGAAGTCATTTTAAACAACTTCCAAAATGTTGATATTAACCCCTACTAGTAAAAAAAGAATTATTTAGTTGGTCCATAAATGGTTAACTCTTGCAGTCATAAAATGCCTTATTGAAAACATATTTTGCATACAAGTGATATTCACTTTGTCCTGGTCGAAATAATAATAATTCTTGGCGTGTTAAAAATCACATTTTTAATTAAAAAAAATGCCACTCCCTATATTTATTTTGTAGTCCCTATATTTAACAACTTCCGCAAACTAATAAAAAAGTCCATCTGCTCATCGATTTTTCATTGCACCGAAACAAACTACTTCCTCCCAATGACACGCTAATGTTAAAATCATTAATGATTCACCGGAATTTTCACAACTTCGTGTTCAGTAGATGTAGTGTTTAACTGCTTCTTCCTCAGCTCTTATTTTGATGGGTGTAGAGCAGTTTTGTAGGATCAATATAAAATTTTCTATATCAGTTGACAATTCGTAACAGACAACAAACTGACAATTTTTTTTTTATTTTTATTTATTTTTTATTTTCCATATAATTTTGGTACAAATAAGACTTTAGTCTCTTAACAGTATCTCAGACATTGTAAATTTTATATTATATTTTTAGAGCTAAAACTAAAAAACATTGCTATAAAATTTAAATAAAGAAAAATAATTTAATAAAAAAATATTTAAAAATCAAAAAGAAATTAAATATCAAATAGAAAAAAAAACATTAAAAATTAAACAATCTATTGTTATGTTGTATAACTGCCATTTTAAAAAACAACACATGCGATTCGGTTTTGAGATTATGTGGTAAACTATTCCAAAGGTTTACAGCAATGACAAAAAACATTCTAGAAGAGCACAGATATGTATAATCAGAGCACGTGCGTGTAGAGTTTCCAATTGTCAACCTATTGTATAAATAGTCTGGTCTTTATTAGGTTTTGTTACTTTTTGCCTAAAAATTTTAAACATAGTACAACAATTTTATTATTTGAAAAATTTCTAAGTAGAAGAGGTGTGTAATGCCTGAACTCTTAAGATTACTATATTTGGTTTAATGTAAATATTTTCTCATGTTATGTAAATAAATGGAATTGAATTGAAATAGTCTGGTTGACATGTAAGAAAAATTTTGTGTAACAAAATAACGTTTCGAATGTTTAAATATGATCATAAACTACACCCCCTTTTATTGAAAATATATCTTGCGCAATTATTAATAACAATTTGCAATTTACTCTTTGACATTGCGTCAAGATTACCATATACCTTAGCCCCATTGGTAATAAAGGGTACAATTAGAGTTTTAACTAATTTTAATTTCGTATCACAAGGTACGTAGGAGGATGAATACCAAAGTTTCCTTAGTACTCTATATATCTTCATTATAGTGTAGTCGATATGGTCTCTACAATTGAGAAAGGAGTTATCATGAATCCGAGATTCTTAACTGCTCTAACATATTTGACGTGTGCATTTTCCATATAAGTGTGTGGAAGTTCAGTTAAACTGGCATCCTTGTAAATCGGAAAAAAATTTGGTTAAATATACTAAACAATTTTTCCATCTTATAAAATTCATTTGGCATCTTTTTCTTAAGTAAAACTGTTTAATACATAGTAGTTTGCAACTTATGACCATCGGGGTTCAACTGAATATATTTATAGACAAATAAAGGTGAAAAGAACAAAAAGTGCATTCCGGCGGTTTACAAAGCTTTCATTAATTCGCATTCAGTAATCGAGCCTTATTTTTTAAATTTCTTTATTCGAAATTCAAAGTTAAAAATTGATACAAATCACTTAAACCTGATAACTTCTTTCAAAATACTCAAACTTTAGTACTTAACCATATTTCTGAATATCAAATGTATTTGAAAATATTTATTGTAAACGTTTAACTTTTATTATTTTTAAAATATGTTACCCGTCATAGATTTGAAAAGAGCTTAATTTCATTAAATATCACATCTTTTGAAGTTGTGAAAAAGAACTGCTTTAGAATGGGAAAATCAGAACTAAATGATTCTTTGGAATCAGTGAAAAATTTAGTCCTTAAGAATCACTTCCATTAATTTTTGCTGAGACATGATATGTATGAAAACATACATTTAATATACTAAAAACTTATTTAATTTCCATAAAAACGTTACTGCAATAAAACTGCAATGAATTACAATTGAAATAAGTGATTAACAAATTTTAAAATAAGTTCATTTGAAGAAGGTTTAGTATATTTTAGTAGTCTGAAGAAATGTGCGGGCTAGACAGAAATATTCATATTTAAAATTTTCATTGACTACTGACTTTAAATTGTTATCAAAGCAATTTAAAGATTGTATTTTTTAAACGTTTTCAGAACGTTTTATTTTTAGTATATTGTATGCTTTTATAGTACTTAGTTTTTTGTACTATCTTAAATTTCTGGCTGGGTATGTACCTAACTAACATTTAGACGCTTTTAATTTTTGTTATGCTGCAAAAGTTAAAAGATATTTTAAGATTGTACATTTTTGTTAAACATACCACACATTTTAAATATTCATCTTTACGAACTTCCGGTGTAAGTCCGAATTTGGAACGTATCAGCAAATATATATTTTTAACACCGGAACAACTCCTTAGTAATTTTTCGACCAAAACTTTGCCTATAAAACCAGTGGCACCAGTTATAAGTACACTTTTTCCAGCATACCAAGACGCTATTTGAGATTCTTCTCCCTCGACGACACCTTTAAGTATTTCCATATTTTAGATCGAGTGTGTTGACTAATTACTAAAAACAAATAAAATTGGATTAATCAAAATTAGTGTATTGTTGTATAAATGATGTGATATAGGGTATGTGTTAAAATAAGTTTTTTCAAAACGTGTTATTTGCAGTCACAATTTTACTCTTAATTTTAAGAGTAATAACTAATCTCTCTTCCACAATGTTATTTAAAAACAATATCTAAGATATACAAACAATTAAAAAAATTGTGTTATTCGCGCTGGTAAAGTATGTATATAGCTCATTTTACAATTAAAATTTGATCAACTTGTATGATCAAATAAGCTGATAACACTTTTTGTACAAAAACAATAATAAGCTTTATTGTAAACTAATTTTAAAAGCTTTTTATTGAAGTCACTGTTTTTTTTAATACAAAACGTTATTAAAAACAATTATTGTCAAACTAACAGATTTTGAAGTAATACTCTTAAGTTTTGAATGATGTTTCTCCTCATACTTGTGAACTTCATGAACTACCCAGCAAAAACACACCTTACCAAATAATGAGTCTACACGCAAAGAAAAAACATGGTTGGGTCAATCATATTCGAAGAGCATCATATATTTTTGGGTTTATGGTTGTACCAACCATAATCATCTATATTATGGTTATTATATTATGATAATAAAATAACCATATTTTTATCATAATATGGTCCCTACAGTTATATTATTATTCAAAAATTACCATTAATGGTCCTAAATAAACATGTAATATTAAATTTATCAAAATATGATAGCACGTAATCATAGTATTTTTAAATGTTATCATATTATGGCCCCTCATAACTATATTATGATTCCTGGATAATCTTAAAGGAAAAGTTCTTAGAAACTATGAAAAAGCTTTTTAAATTTAAGAATATTTCCTTTAGAAATGTTTTTTCTATAAAAAAATTAATATTAAAGACTTTTTGAAGAAAAATTGTTAGGGAAAAAATCAGAGACTTTAAGAACTTTTCTTTCTTTTATTGTATAATTATTTATTGATTGTTGCCAACATTTTATCGTTGTATAATTATCATATTTTTTTCATAGTCAGAATTTTTGTTACCACAGTATGGTTACAGCCAATCATGATACTAAATGGAAAGTGGCAATCATGAAATAATAAAATATTTACTATAATAATGATGGTAGCGACCATGTTGATGGTTAGAAAACCAATAACTTGGTTGTGACAACCATGCCTGATTGCAGCAAGCACAGTATAGTAACAGTGATCATATTACAACCATGTTTTTTCTCTGCGTGTAGTAATCCAAACTCCCCAGCAGAAACATGGTAATGACTTATCATTACCTTATACATTACTTTGTAATGAGTACTCCTTACATTAAGGATTATTTAAAAAAATAATATATTACCTATAATATGTTACTTATTTCTTATTCTTTTGAATTAAATAATAATAAGTTACCTGTAATGGCTACCTTTTCTATTATTTTAATATAAATAATAATGAGTCATTATTAATTGTTTAAATAACTTTATTTATTAATGTGCATTTTATTATTTTAAGAATCAAAAGTGTTTAATAAAACAGATTATTATGTAAGTGAACAGGAAAAAGCATCAGATTAGTTTAGAGAAGTGTCGAATTAATTTATTTTAACTTATTTGTGTTATGACACATCTTATATAATTAATTTTGGTATTCAGATCACGAATATGACAAAAATTTTAAAACATCATGGGGCAAAAATTGAGTTTTAACTGTAGTGCCAAAATATCCTTTTTATAAATTTTTTCAACATTATAAAGAGATTGAAAATTTCGGAGACCAAATGTGGAATCAGGAGAAAAAATCTATAAAAATTAAATCAAATGAAAATTACTTGAATTTCAATGCGAATAAAAAACTGAGCAAAAACTTCCTCTTTTTTACATTTGATGACCCAAATTGTATCAGTATCCTGTATCAAATGAAGTGAACCAATTCCAAATATATTGATGTTTCTAAAAATTAAAGGAATTGACCATATCCTACCAAAATATTGATCCCCTGTGTTGCCTAATAGGATTTGAGAAAATGTGTTCCAAAAATTATGCAAAAATATATATTTTTTTATGAACTTGTGGTGATCCTATTGGTTTTGAGACCATATTGATCCAAATAGTTAGTATTGTGTGAAAGCAACAACTATCATCTGTCGATACAAGCCGCTTTTAAGAAAATCGGTGCGAAATGGACCAAATACGACAAAAATCAAAAATGGGATATTTATCAACCATTGGCCGTCGCAGGGTTAATTTATACATTTCCATTTGGAAAAAAAGAAGATTAGAAATTGAGATTCACAACACTGCATCGCATTACCTTGTCGCTTACTTAAAGCTCAATGATAATTGGTTACCAGGAGTTAAAAAATAATGCGTTACTAAATTTCTTACAGCAAAATAAATAATAATTGGTTATTAGTAACCAATTCTTAATATGCATACGCGTAACCCATTATTCTTTATTTTTTCGTAAGCTTACTCGTAAGCAGAACACCTTACCTTTTGGGACATCCTATATAAGAAAAGTTAGAATTATAATGTAAAGAGTAATACGTGAAAACCTTGGATTTTAGATTACTAGACTCATTATTTAGTAAGGTGTGTTTTTTCTGGGTCAAAGGCTTTCACGTGTTACCTTTTATATTATAATTCTAACTTTATTTATCCCAAAAGGTAAGGTGTTTTGCTTACGAACAAGCTTACGAAAAATAAATAGTTAATAGCATATTAATAATTGGTTACTTATAACCAATTATTATTTATTTTTCTGTAAGAAATTGAATAACTCATTATTTTTTAACTCCTGGCAACCAAATATAATTTAACTTTGAGTAAACGACAAGGTAATGCGATGCAGTGTTGTGAATCCCAATTTCTAATCTGCTATTCTTCCAAAAGGAAGTATATAAATTAACTCGTTGATGGCCAATGGTTGATAAATCTCCCATTTTTAGTTTTTGCCGTATTTGGCCCATTTTTAAACCATTTTCTGAAATGTGTATCGTATAGTTGTTTCTTTCACACAATACTAACTATTTGGATCAATAAGGTCTCAGAGTTAATATGATTACCATAGATGTTATTGCATAATTTTTGAAACACATTTTCTCGAAACCTATTGGACAACACAGGAGATCGATATTTTGGAAGGACATGGTCCATTCCTTTAATTTTTAAAAACATCGAGATATTTGTAATTGGTTCACTTTATTTATTACAGGATACTGATACAATTTGGGACATACATATGTATCCCATGTGTCGTTACAGGTCAAAAAGAGGAACTTTTTGCTCAGTTTTAAACATTTTTTAATCGCATTGAAATTCAAGTAATTTTTGTCTAAATCGATTTTTATATATTTTTTTTTCTGATTTCAAATTTGGTCTCGAAAAATTTCAAAATCTTTACAAATTTTATAAAAAGGATATTATTAAATTTTTTGTCATATTCGTGATCTGAATACAAAAATTATTATATAAGATGTGTCATAACACAAATAAGTTAAAATTAATTAATTCGACACTACTCTACAATAATTTGTAGGCTTTTTCCTGTTTACTTACATGATAATTTGTTTTATTAAACACTTTTAATTCATAAATTAATAAAATACCCATTAATAAATAAAGTTATTTAAACAATTATAATAAAATAACAGAAAAGGTAAGCCATTACAAGTAACTTTTTATTATTTAATTCAAAATAATAAAATATGTAACATATTATAGGTAATACATTATTTTTTATTTAAAAAAATGCTCAATGTAAGGAGTACTCATTACAAAGTAATGTATAAAGTAATGATATGTTATTACCATGTTTTTGCTGGGTAGTAAAACACATATCTGAACTGCTCACTCCACAGAATTTTACTAATCAGTAATGATGTAAACATCGTCATAGCTGACTATTCAGCGCTGCCATTGTGTAGCATTTTTTCCAAACAAAGCCTTGTTTAAAAAAATCCCCACAATTCCATAATATATAAAATCAAAATATTTGCATGAAATTTATTTAAAAAATGACCAAAAACTAAAACTTTTGAATAACATACTCTGATGATCAAATACGTTTATAAAAATGAAGCCAAAGTAAGATGAATGCCCTCATTTTGCAAAACGCAACGCCTTACTTCAAATCATTTTTAAAAAAAATCCATTGTGTAGATCACTTGAATAAAGTAGGTGATTGCTCGCGTTGAAACAGCTGTTCGTTACGTTATTTGAAATTTTATACATACAAATTAGAATTTCATAAATCCCTGCGTTGAAAAAATAATCACTTGAAATGTCAAAATCATCACTTGAATAGTTTGAGCGTTTGTTTGAAATTTTTTCAAACTATTTAAAAAACAGACAATATGTAATAAATTTTATTTTTGTTAATCAGGTTTTGATTTTTTTTTTCTAAAAAAAAAAAATTAAAAAATTGCTGCATAAACTTTTTTTGCGGGTTTAGGTTTCAGGAGACCAAAACATTTACATTAGGAAAAAATGATTTTCAATCAGCTGTTAACATTAGTGTAGGGATAAATGTAAAAAATCACTTATTTCGATTAACTTAGTTCGATTATTCGAACATTCGTGTTTATAATTTTTTTTCTTTTTTTAATTAAAATTCTGATCAATTTTTAAATACAATTAGATAGTATAAGGGGTTAGCTTGAAATGTAAATATACTCCCCCTTTTATGACAAAGAAGAAGAAGGCATTGATGTAGTTTAGCATAATTAGCATAATTTTAAAAACTGAAAACTATGTATAAAAAATTAAAAATGTAGTTCCATTTACAAACGATTAAACGTTTAACAATAGAAACAATAGTAAACAAGCTTAAATTCGGCTGTGCCGAATCTTTGAATACTCTCCACCAATATCTTTAAAAATGTTCTCTACTGTTTTTGATACAAATACTGTAAAAAACTTTTCAAGTAAAATTATGGTGGTGAAACAAAATTTTAGAGGTCATACACTTTTTGGATTCGAAAACAAATTGTGTGGTGGAAAAAATTTTGAGGGTAAAAATATTTAAGGTGAGTACAAAATATTATTCACTACTAAGCGGCTGGAGAAAAACTATGAGAAAATATATTTAGTACCTGTCGCTACTATGGAATTATACTAAAATACACCAAATTGTATGGGAAAATTAGAGGTACCTTCACATTTTCACTCATAACTTTTTAACCGCTGGGTTAAAATTGTATCAAAGTGGCGATTAATTGAAATTTAGAAATTAAGTTTTTATAATAAATTTTGATATAGGGTAAAAGTAGATAAAATTCTGCATCACTAGCTGTCAAAATCAATCAACTAAGTTATTTACTTTCTTTTCAGTGAGCGGTCAAAGTTAGCAAATTATTGCTGTTTTAAAAAAAAAATGGAAATTTTTACAATTCAAGCGATTATCATTAGTGTTAAATCTATTAAAAGTAAATTTTTTATAATGGAACCTTAACATCAGGTATTAAAATATATAGTAATTTTTTTTTCGTTTATAAAAATTATATGTAAAGATCCTAAATTGGGATAATTTCCGCAGTTAATGGGCCACAATTATTATGTTAGTAAGAGTTGGAATTAGTGTTTTGGAGTTTAGAAAAGTATAGGATATCAGCTTATATTTAAAATAAATAAAATCTAGACAATGCCGGCCCTTTTTTATTTTTATTTTTGTGTAAGAACTCTGGTTGTCATTTATTGAACAAGACCAGTAAATGTGTTTTAATATTGTCATTCTCTTTATTTTTGGTATTTCATTGTTTTTGTTGATGCATTTTGTTTTTTAGAGATGAGTGCGTGAGTGATTTCGGTGACTTAAGCTCACGTACAAAAAATTGTATCAGGCACAATTTACAGGAAGTAAACATATTGTTGAGAAAACATTGTTTAATTAACAATACTGCACAACAATACGTATTTTATTGCATTATGTTTTATCCTAATTCGCTAATGACGTGTCATATTCATATTGGTGGCAGTATTCAGCTATTAAAAATCAACATATTATAATTAGGTATATACTTGTATTACTGTTTATTATAACTTCACTTCATTTGCAACTTTGCAAATACATGAATTACATTTAAATATAAATTCCACTCTTGTTTTATTTTATCACATATTTTTAATACTTTTAGCTAAATTTAGCTAAATTCAAGTTTTAAAATTAAAGTTACAACCTTTATTAATTTATTCTCGTCTCTACGATAACGCTTGATATCTGAAAATGAGTTTCGAGAAAGAACTAGTTTGATTGTTGATCAGCCAAAACCCGGCTTTGGTAATTCGAATGACGGACGTTTTTCTAGAACGCGGAAATTTCTGCTGAAATTAAAAAAATGCGTACAATACTAATTGTTGTTTCTTGTGGTCATGAGATTCATTTGGAAAATTTTCGTAAATTTGCTCACAATACGGTTAGATATTTTGTTAAAAAATATCCATGGTTTTGTATGCTTTCCACTTTACATAAATTTTTTATTCACGGCCCGGAGATTATACAGCAAGCACTTTTACTAATAGGAAAATTATCGGAAGAAGCTTAAGAAGCAAGAAACAAAATTTTTAAAAATTATAGAGAGTAATTTGCTCGCAAATGCAGCCGGGAAAAGTCCAATGAAGATATTTTCAATAGGTTTCTGTTAAGTTCTGATCCATTTATATCTAGCATAAGCAAGAAATATGAGCAGAAAAAAATCTAATTTATCAACTTCGGAATTAGAGTTAGTTTTGCCAGATATTTTTAATGAAAATTATAATAACGATGATGATAATGAAGATGGTAATAAGGATTCTGATCATAATAACGATGAAGATAGTGCTGATGATATTGATGAAGAATATTATAATAATAATGATGAAGATTATGATAATTGGTATATTTGTGATGAATTTGAAAATGCAGAATAATACAAATATTTTAATATATATTTTTTAAAAGGTAAAACGAAAACAAAGATTCCCCAAAAAGTCTTAAATTTTTTTGATTTCAAAGTTACAGCGATAATTGTGAATCATGTTTTTTCCGAAAAACAAAAAACGCCTAACAGGTTAAAAAATTATAATATTCTCTTTTGTGACTTTTTGAAAAAATTTGTACATTTATACAATTTTGTGAAAAATTATAATTGGATTTAAAATTAAATTCATACTAAATACATATAATAATTTTATTATTTGAATTTTTCGATAGCACATTAAGTATGCTACCACAGTCACTTTAAGACCGATATGAAAATTTTAAAATGGCGATTCCATTAAAGGCATTTGTGTTTTTGTATAATCGGGTTTATTGAGCTATTTTACCAACTTAATTTTAAAGTATCTTAAACTACCTTTAAAATAACGCTGAACTACCGAATCGCCGATTTATAAACGTATTTTGTAGATATAACCCAATGTAACAGGTAATATTATGAAATAAACCCCGCGATATTGGAAGACACATGTCACTATTGGAATCGCATAAGGATCAGGAATATATATACTTTACGGGGTCTTAACCTTTATTTCGATATGCCTTCAAAATACAGTGTTCGAGAAATCGAACACCATTTTTCTCAAAAACATATAATCTGAAAAAATTCACTTCAGATTCGTGTTTTTAACCCCAAATTACCTAAACTACCAAGTTTTAAAAAGTTATAAAAAAAATCTTTGGGACGATATGAGTTAAACATAAATTCTCTATATGCATAAATGCATGTAACACTGAAATTATTTAAATTTGACAATTAAAGTGATAACGTAAAAATTCAACGCAATGACGTAGTGACTTATAAAACTCGATTTTTTTACACTCGCGTTGGCGTTAGAAAGTGAAGTGTAGGTAAGGCGTTGAACGCAGGGGATTTACAAAATTTGAGCATAAGTTAATGAGAAAATTTAACAAAATGTTTATCGAAATTTGGTATGAAAACCCCACTATGGCAACGCCGACGGAACAATTAAATACAAAATTGCTGCAAGTGTGTGAAAATAAGTTTTGTATGTGTTAGTTTCCATAAGCAATTTCTTGTAGGGTTAACATTCCCCTATTTATAGATAGAGTTGAGGGAAACCATACTTGGGAAATTTTAATTGGCATTGAAATTTTATTGGCATTACTTACCGCAAATATGTTCTAAAAAATGTGTTTTATGCGCATAAAATATGCACTAAAAATATAGAAATATGCCCTTAAATTTAAAAAATATGCTCTAAAATATATTTTATGTTAGTGAGTGTAGTATATTTAAAAAGTAATACGTAGAGTTTGTTTTTAAATGAAGAATCAATTGAAATTCATAGAAATATATCTTTTAACTATTTGAATCAGTCATTCAAAAACCAAACTATAGAAAATACAGACATTTAGTAGAAGTTGATATTTTCAGTTAAACGTAAAATTTTTTGTTTTCTGTTTTTAAAAATAGAAATTCAAATAATTCCTTTTTGTTTTTTGTGAGAGGAGTATGTATAAATAAAAATTTATTTCAAAAAAAATTACAAGAAATAATTCAAATATACATACACGTACAAAAGAAACAAAATATATAAATCTGTATGTGTTGTAATTTCATGCAAATAAAAAAATATTCAATTTGAAAAACAAACCACAAAAATCGATGGTTATTTTAAACCACTCGATTGTTTTTACTGCTTTTTTCGATTATTAAATAATGATTAAAAATTAACAACGAAATGGGCTGAAAATAATGAAAAATCAGTAGTCCTCTTTTTTAATTACATTTTCGATTAATTTAATGTGTATTTTAGATTGTTTTTAATGAAATAATATTGTGAGTACACAAAAAATTTGCGTATTAAAAAAATAAGATTAACATAACAACTAAAACGAAAAAACAAAGAAATGCAAAACAATAGGAACTAAATTTTTAAAAGGTGGTTAAATTTTAAGGGCCGATGTTGAATGTGAACCACACCTAAACGTCAAGTTTTTTTCTGCATTTCATTTGACATTTCTCAATTTCAGACTTACTCAATTTGAACAATGGAAATTTACACAATCGAGCAATGCGTTAAAGTTATTCAGGCTTATTATGGAAATGAGCGTTCAAATCAAAATGCATATCGTGCACTTCGTGATTTTTTCGGTCAATTTAATCGTCCACATGTGAGTACAATCGGAAAAATCGTGCAAAAATTTGAGCAAACCGGGTCCGTAGGAGATGTGAAAACACCAGTGCAGACTCGTACTGCAGAAAATATTGCTGCTGTTCGCGATGGTGTGGCTGAAGAGCCGTCCATTTCAACTCAATTGCATCTCTCACGCTCGTCGTTGATGAACATTATGCATAAAGACTTGCATTTAGACGCTTACAAGATACAATTGACTCAAGAACTGAAGCCTCTTGACCATTCCAAACGTCGTCAATGGTCGGAATGGTGGCAAGAAATGGCAACAGTGGATGATAAATTTTCGAAGAAAATCATCTTTAGTGATGAGGCACATTTTCACCTCAGTGAATTCGTCAATAAGCAGAATTGCCGCATTTGGGCGAATGATAATCCAAGAGTGATTATCGAAAAACCAATGTACCCACAAAGAGTGACTGTTTGGTGCGGTTTATGGGCTGGCGGCATTATCGGGCCGTATTTTTCCAAAATGAGGCCGGTCAGGCAGTTACTGTGAATGGTGTTCGATATCGTGAGATGATAACGAACTTTTTATGGAACGAATTGGAAGATATGGATGTGCACCACATGTGGTTTCAACATGGCTCTTTTGAGCGACAAATTCAATGGCCGTGTTATCTCACGTGGTGGCGATGTCAATTGGCCGCCAACAATTCAAGAGCTAAAGGATGAGATAATTCGGCACATTAACTGCATAGAACCGCAATTATGCTTCAGCGTCATCAAAAATTCGAACCATCGGATGGAGGTGTGCCGCCGAGGTCGCGGCGGCCATTTGGCCGATATTTTGTTTCATACATAATTGAACCATACCATTTTATCATAATAAAAAGAAATGACAATAATTTCCTAAATAATTTGTGTTTTATTCAAAATCAACATCGGCCCTTAAAATTTAACCACCCTCCATTAAATTTTTCCATATTTTAGTCAATTCTACGTTTAGTAAAAAAAAATATAATATTTTTTTATTTGGTTAGATGACTCTTACGGACTCTTTCGTGTCTAATTTTCGCGTCTTTATTTTTTTATAGATCTTTTTCTAACGGTATCTTCTTTTTGATTAAAACAATAAGTAGAATAAAGAAACAGGAAAATTATTAAAAATTACATCATAACAGCTTTTAAATTTTTTGGCTGGTTTTTTAAAAAAATACGATTTTCAATAAAGGTTGCAATGATATACAAAATTTTGACTTAAATTTTCAAATAAAAAACGCTGTCTGTTACATCTAAGCATATTTTTGTTCTTTCAACATTAACTGATGTAATGGGAGTGAATTTAAGAGCTAGTACAGGGTGTTCACCGGGAAGGTATACTACTTTGTTTTGCTGCCATTTTGGTAAACATTAGTCTTGACAGTTCATATTTGGCAGTCGTGATGTAGACACGTGGCAAATTTATTATGGAAAAAACAGCTCGCCCATGACAACCCCGATTTTCATGAAAAAATCATAATGAGTGACGGGGCACATTTTCATTTGAATGGATATGTGAATAAAGAGAATAGTCGGTTCTGGGCAATGGAAAACCGTCAAATTATTCACCAGTCACCTTTGCATCCATTAAAAGTGACATTATGGTGTGCAATTTGGTCAGGAGGAATTATTAGACCTTACTTCTTTGAAAATGAAAACGGCATAACGGTAACTGTGAATGGGGAGCGATATCGTGATATGATTGAAAACTTTTTAATGCCACAAAATATGCCTGCTTTTACCTCAAAATATGCTCTTAATACTGAAATATGCAAAAATATGCTCTTAAGGATAAAATATGCTAAAATATGCTCTAACAAATCGATGGCAGAATTCTTAAATTGTTCTGAATCGGATAAATAGTTTATCCATGGGTCCATACGACGCACAGAAAAAAACATGATATTGCATATGTGCGGTTTCCCTGCTTATAACCAATGCCAATTGTAAAAAAAGCATTACCATTGTATATTTTATTGGAATTGTTCGAAGTTATTGAAATGAAATAAACCAATGCATACAAAATAGTTACAATTGAAGGAAAAAAAAAATGTTTACAAAACATTAATTTTATTGGTTGACAATCATTATCATTGCTTGTTGAGAAGCAATGACAATGATTAATGATTAACACAATGGTAATGCCAAACAAATAGTCAATTAATTGACGGACAAATACAGGTATGTTCACTAAAATGCCTATAACTCCCCAATAAACATTGAAAAGTTTAAGTGCTTTAAATATTGCTTGTATTGTGCTTTATTTTATTTTTTTACAGTCACAATCAAGTTTATACAAATAAAAATAATTTGGTTCATGTTTTTCGTTTATTGTCAATATTTTAAAATAAAATAAAAACATTTGTTGAAATTTACAATTTTCCTGTGAAGACTTTTATAAAATCTGAATTTTTTCCATGGATTTTAACGAAAAGGTAAGCCACATTTATTTGGAGCTAAACTCTGTCCTTACATTATATTTTTTCTTATTTCATAAAGATTCTTCAAATTTCTATGCTTCTAAATAAAAAAAGGATTAGTGAAAAAAAACATTGAAAGTTGAAAAATCAAGATTAAATATACAAAAAAAAATTATAAAAATGTATGTATGGTAAAAAGAGTTAATAAATTGTACCGTGTTTTTATGGCTTTGTTTAAACTTGAAGTTAGGTCTTGAAAACAAGTGTAACTATTATGTTGTTTGAACTTGAATTGAACTGTGATTCATGGCTTGAATTAAAATATATGCTCACTGCTATGTTCGAATTGAATTCCAGTGTCCGTTTTGCTGGAATATGCTATTGAATTAAAGTATAAATCAAGGCTTGAAATTGGAAAACATTATTTGCATAACACTTGATTTTGGCAAACATGTTTATTGGGGCATGAACAAATGCACAAACAATGACCGTATATAGTATACATAAAAACCTTGACGTCACCTTTCATGGGAAATTTCAAGAAATAAAATAGGTTCGCGCAAGTTATATATATATATATAATGAAAAGAACAAAAGCACATACAAAGTCGACGAACTTGTTACTAGAATAAATGCTGATGCCACTCTAGACAAGTTCGACGACTTCTTAAATAAAATAGGTCAAACAAAATGAATTACGATTGCGAAATCAAATTTGTAAATTGGGAACATATTAATGCTGACAAACAATTGTCAATTTGGCATTATTGATTTTAATATAATAATGCTGACAAATGTTTGTCAATGTAGAAATGAAATTAATACAATAACGCTGATTTAGTTTAAGTTATAAAAGTAAGAAAAATTAAATTGTAAAACTAGTCTTAAGCTTGAATTCGAATAATAAAGTTATTTTTTTAATTTTTTCCGAATCAAATAATTAATCTAAGTTCAGTGAAAAGGATCCAGTGATTCGAACATACGTTTTTCGAAAAAAAAACTATAAGAATTGTGCAGTGAAAACTAATAAAGTCAACACCACAAAAACGGTAAAGTGCAGTGAAAGCTAATAAAGCCAACACCACAGAAACTATAGAAAAAGAATTGTGCAGTGAAAACTAATGAAGTCAACACCACAAAAACGGTAAAGTGCAGTGAAAGGTAATAAAGCCAACACCACATACAAAATTCGGAAAGTTCAAAGACAACAAACGTTTGACGACAGAAGGATGGCTCAAGACCAAGCTCAAATACCTCCTCTCAACCTAGTGGAAGAATTAGCAAGAAGAGAACAACAATTAGAAAACATGAGGTTAGCCTACATTGAACTGCAACAGCAGCAAGGCATAAGGGAGCATATAATAAAAACTATTCAACATTTACCCACATTTACTGGAACGGGAGAAGTAACAATAAACAACTTTTTCAGTAGCACCGAATATCTCCTGTCAACAATAACGGACGCAACATTATACAAGGATGCAGTAAGGACCATTTTCTACCGAACAATTCAAGGTCAGGCGAAGGATGTCATCATAAACGTACCAGAACCAGATAATTGGCAGCTTATAAAGGAGACACTAAAATTAAGGTACAAGCCGAACATCGAACCACATCAAATATACAGAATGATAGCCAACCTAAAAGTCAATTCGGTAAGAGAATTAACTATTGAAATACAAAATATAAAATATAAAGCGGACGAACTGACTGTTTACTATAGGGATGACCACTACATGGACCTTTCAAATGTGGATAGTTTACTGGTAAATACTGTTAAGGAAATGACACAGGGAACATTGTTAGATAAAATTTATGAAAAGACGAACATTAACGACATATTAAGAATTTTGAGTCTACGGAGATTCGAAGATACCTGTATTAGACCAGAATATAGAAAATTTAAGGGTACAAATTATAGACAAGGGCCCAATAGTACACAGAATATGGGACAAAGGGGCAATATTAAGAATGTTAACCATAATCAGATGAATCACAATATATTTAATCAGGGAAACAACGGATATTATTATCAGGGTCAAAATAATTCACAATATCGTCAAGAGGGAAATTTAAATCTTAACAACAATTATAATTCTAATAATCATAATAATGGCAATCTTAATAACAATTATAATTCAAATAATCATAATAATAATTTTAATAATTCTGGACGCTATAGAGCTCAGAATAATAATCTTTCGGGTAATTACCGGAGGTTCGCCCAGGTAGGAAACTCTAGGCCAAATGTCAGCCAAAATCGCTTGACTCAACTTAGACAAGACCAAAACGAACCAATGGAAGTCGATAATTTACAGATAAATAATATTCAAGGGTTCCTTGAGGTGGGAAACCCCAGGCCAAATGTCAGCCAAAATCGCTTTACTCAACCTGGGCAGGACCAAGAAGAACTGAAAGAGTTCTACAATGGGGAAACGGATAAATTTCCAGTGGCAGGTCAATCTGGGGTAGATTTGTGTCAATGTAATGCAGATCGACTCGAACAGGAACAAAGAAAACGGGATACGTTTTTTATGAAACAGCCTCAGACTGTCTACCCACCATAATAATTACTATAAAGGAAAAAAAATATAAAGCTTTAGTAGATACGGGAGCGAGAATAAGTTTAATAGATAAAAATATAGATAATTTTAAGAGAATTTTGTTAAAGGAACCAATACGGTTCAGTACAATAACTGGGAAAGACATAATCAAATATGAAGTGCTTACTGAAGCATCTAATTTAATTTACCAATTTACGCGAAAATTAGATGGAAAATGACTGAGTTAAAAGGACGAACCTATAGTTTTATAATCGGAATGGACTTATTAAACTGTTTTAATACAATGATAAATTTAATAGATGGGTATATATTGTTTAATCAGAGGATCACAAGATTCCTTAATAATCCATATGAGAATATAGAAGTTTGCACACTAGAAGTGACTGAATTTGATTGGAACAGAATCCAATTGGATCATCTGAATAGAGAAGAAAATACTGAAGTTATGAAAATTTTAGGGAGATTTAAAAAAATATTTTTCAAGGAAGGTGACCAATTGACTAGTGCAACGAATATACAGCATGAAATTAGAACAACGACAGACGAAAAAATTAACTCCAGACTATATAGATACCCACCACAACACGAAACAGAGGTAAGAAGACAAATAAGGGAAATGGAAGAACAAGGGATAATTAAAAAGAGTAGATATTCAAGTCCTTTGATAGTAGTACCAAAGAAGGTAGATAATTCTGGACAACTAAAGTATAGACTTGTAATAGATTATAGAAATCTTAATGAGGTAACTATTGATGATAAATACCCATTACCCAACATAGACTCAATTTTAGACAAACTAGGTAGGGCACAGTATTTTACGACAATATATCTTGCTAAGGGATATCATCAGATTCTAATTAGAGAACAAGACAGAGAAAAAACTGCTTTTGTAACCCCACACGGACTATACGAATTCATAAGAATGCCTTTTGGACTGAAAAACGCACCGGCAACGTTTCAAAGACTAATGAACGAAACATTGCGGGATTTTATCAATAAGACATGTGTAGTGTATTTAGATGACATTTTGATATTTAGCACTTCTCTAAAAGAACACATAAAGGCGATTACGGACATTTTTACGGTATGTAACTTTATGAGAAAAGAATCGGAATTTCTGGAACATATTTTGACTAAAGAGGGACTGAAACCGAATCCGAATAAAATCAGAGTCATCCAACAATTGGAAATACCAAAGACAGAGAAGCAAATTAAAAGTTTTCTAGGATTAACAAGGTACTATAGGAAGTTTGTAAAAGATTACGCTAGGGTAGCACAGCCTATAACAAAGTATTTGAAAAAGGGAGTGAAAATAAATTTAAAAGATCCTACATACATACATACATACATAGAAGCATTTGAAAAATTATGGGAATTGATTAGCTCTCACCCGATTTTAAGATATCCGAATTTCGAAAAAAAAAGTTTACTTTAACCACAGATGCTTCGAATTATGCTCTGCATCTAGAACCTTGAACAATCATGAGAGGAATTATTCGGCAACGGATAAGGAGTTTTTGGCCATATTGTGGAGCTTAAATTATTTGAGACCGTATCTCTACGGCAGAAAGTTTAAAATATTTACCGACCATCAACCTATTAAATTTTTACATTCTAAATACCGGGGAAGAGATATGTCACCAAGACATCTGGCTTTTAAAATTAGGAGAGTGTGACTTTGAAATAGATTATATAAAAGGGAAAGAGAATAGGGTAGCTGATTTCTTGAGTAGAATAGAAAATAATGTAGATAATGTTAATAGTGAAAATATTGAGGGAAATAAGGAAACACAGGTTCCACATAATTCGGAGCCCGACACGAATATAATTGACAATATAGAAAATGACAACACATCAATGATGACAATTCATTCAGCGGAAGAAAACTTACACGACCATTTTTTTTATAAAGGAGGTAATAGTTAATAAATACAAGACACAAATTATAATGACGAATAACAAAATTGAAGAAATGAAATTTTTACACGGTAGAAGAATAATTTTTATATCGGAATGTGACTTTAACGTAATGGGAAATATATTTGCAAAATACATAATAAAAGGTAAAGTGGGAATATTTTCCGAACTATCGGATCATGGTTACAACATGGTCCAGGAAAGATTGATAGAAATGTTTTCTAACGATAAACAGATAAATTTTACTAAATGCACAATGAGGGCACAGGATATTGAAACCGAAGTAGAGGCAATTAAACAAATTTCTATTTATCATATTAGGGAAAGTATGCACTCGGGTATTATCGAGACTTATAACCAGATTAAATATAAAATATATTATCCAAAATTAATAGAATTAATTCAGTTAGTTATCAACCAATGCGAAATATGTCAAGAAGTAAAATATGATAGAAATCGGATCAGATTAAAATTTGCGTACACAGAAACAGCATCAGGAAAAAATGAAGTAGTGCATATCGATACATATACAATGAAGGGATTTTGCTTTATGACAATTATAGATAAATTCTCTAAATTTGGAGCCGCATATCCATTAAATGATAGAAATCATTTAACTATAATTGAACATTTAGAAGATCACTTCGCCAAGGTAGGGAAACCAAGAAAAATAATAGCAGATAATGAATATAAAGCTGTTAGGATAAAAGAATTCTTAGACAATGAATCCATTGAGTTGCATTTGACTAAACCGAATAGTCATACAGGCAATGCGGATATAGAACGGTTACACAATACAATCGCGGAAAAATTTAGAATTATATATAAAATAAATAAAAATATGCCTATAAAACGGATAATGCAAAAGACAATAAGAAACTATAATGACAGATATCATTCGACTATTAAATGTACACCCAACGAGGCTCAACAGGGAAAAATTCATGATGACAAAATTAAACAAAACATAGAAGAAAGTAAGAAGAAAATCGTGGATAAATTAAATAATTTTAGAGAAGACTATACGGAAAAAAGACAAGAAGGTTTTATAAAAAATTACAAGGCTCTTAGACATAAGGAACAACCAAAATATAGGAAGACAAAATTACAGAAAATACACCCATGCAATATTAAAAGACCTTTAAAATGTTCAGCTTTGGACAATATTTATGATATTATTATGGACTCCAATGACTAGTGGAATAATGACCACAAGACTATTAGCAGAACAAACAGGATATACGGATATATATATGAGGGACCAGGAAATAGTTCAGTATTCGTACGTAGTTTTGCACATAATTAATCTTAACGATATAGAGGAAATTCTAGACAAACTAACATACAACATAATTTTAATGAAAATAAAAAATAAGGATTTACTTGAATTAGAGCTATTAGATGCAAGAAATAAATTAATGACTTTAATACCGAAACAAAATAGACAAAGACGTGAACTAATTAACGGAATTGGAAGTATGTCGAAATGGTTATTTGGTACTATAGACGAAGAGGACAGACAAAATATACAAAAACACTTACTAAATATAGACGAACTGACAAACAATAATGACCAACAAATATCAATTAATGATTATTTTAACGTTACTTTAGAACATTTGAAAATTGTTATATCAAATGACAGAAAGAAAATAGAAAAAGAATTGAATTCTATAAATAAATTTTTAGAAATAGAAGATAATAAAAGTGTATATTTGGAACAATTCACAAATATACAGTTAATAAAAAATAAAATAGAACATTTACAAGATAATGTAATTTCTGCAAAACATGGTATTGTTCATCCAAGTATTTTAACTAGTAATGAAATAAGAAAATATGAAATTGATTATAACAAATTAAAATATATCTAATTTGGAACAGCATATTTTAACAACTCTTACCTTATTTTTGGAATAAAAATACCCAGAACATTTATAACGGTTAAGTTAAGATTTATTGTACCACTACCAAATTTTGAATTTAATGAAATAGAATCAAACATAGAACAAACTTTTGAATTCCGAAATAAAACTTATACATTTGAAGAAAACAAACACTTAAAATATTTAAAATTGAGTAACCATTGTTTAATAAAGAATAACTGTCAATTAATAGAAAATAAAGATTTTGAAATTTTACAGTTAGATATAGATACAATTTTAATTAAAAATGCAATAAATACTGCTGTAACTCAAACTTGTAATCATGAAAAAAATACTTTAAATGGAAATAATTTAATCAATTTCAATAACTGTTCAATTAAGATAAAAGATTTTTATTTTTCAAATATTGCAGAAACTGCAGAAGAAAGACACATAATTGAAAATACAAAGTTCAAAATTTTTCACATAAGATTTCATTCGAACAAATTAAAAAAGAACATCAATATAATGTAAAAAATATTAAAGAATTAAAATATCACACAAGAGTAACATATGGATGTAATATTGTAGTAATTTTCATTGTTATTGTATTAATTATTATTCTATTCATTAGACCGAAATATATAAAAATCAAATTAAATAACAGAATTCAGGAGAATTCTAATCTAAAGGGGGGAGTAGTTACATATATAGATAATGAAAAGAACAAAAGCACATACAAAGTCGACGAACTTGTTACTAGAATAAATGCTGATGCCACTCTAGACAAGTTCGACGACTTCTTAAATAAAGTAGGTCAAACAAAATGAATTACGATTGCGAAATCAAATTTGTAAATTGGGAACATATTAATGCTGACAAACAATTGTCAATTTGGCATTATTGATTTTAATATAATAATGCTGACAAATGTTTGTCAATGTAGAAATGAAATTAATACAATAACGCTGATTTAGTTTAAATTATAAAAGTAAGAAAAATTAAATTGTTAAACTAGTCTTAAGCTTGAATTCGAATAATAAAGTTATTTTTTTAATTTTTTCCGAATCAAATAATTAAAGTCGCATCAATTTCTAACAGAATGCTACTTATTTTTATATATGTATATTGTTACGAAAACTCAATTCATCAATTTCCATTCACTCGTAGAAACACAAATCCCCATATGTAAGCCCTAAAATATAAAACAGTTAAATGGCAACCCATAACTAATGTTTCTTCTGTCAAACTTCAAAAGAACATTCTCAAATTTTCCAGTATGCAGCTTCCAGACGGTGCTGCCGCATTCTAGTTATTTTTTACCCGCACATATAAATACGCCAGCAATGTGGCATGGCAGTTACTTAAAAATAAAACGCTAAAGAGGAAGCATTTACGATTAGTTTAGTTTTCTCTGTTAAACTGTCGAGACATGAAAATGAATATTCCGCCTAAATCGCATTGTGCTAAGTGTTTTAAAAACTTAAAAAAAAGATACAATTGCATGTCATATTTGCAAAGCAAAATACCATTTCTTTGTGCTAATATTGACACTAAATTGTGTGAAATAATATTGTTTTTAATTGTAATTGTTATTTAAACATAACTTCAAATTTGCTTTTACACCTCTCTTCAATGTCTAATGAAGTATGAGAGCTAAAACAATTAGTAAGCTCATCTGTAAATCAAGAACTTAGAGAGTTGAAAGAACAGTTCATAAATAGGCTTTTTCACTGAACAACATCTTTGTGAAACGCGTGGAAGATGTTGAAAATGTGAAACAAGTGTTTACATTGGCAACATCTTTCATCTGCCATTTATTCAGCTGCCAAAAAATAAAAGAAAAGGACTCATATTTTTTGTTAAAAATAAAAAATGGATTTAGAGAAAGCATTAATCATTGGAGTAGTTGTTGCTTTACAAGAACAAACCCGAATTTTAATGCATTACATTGAAATATTAAAGGCCATTCTGGAAGAAAATGAATTTTTGGTAGACATAAGAATGAAATTCTTACATGTGCCACTCATTTTCCTTTGTTGAATATTTTTTTTTTGTTTATTTTCTGCAATGTCAGTTTGCTAATGATGGCACAAACAAAATCAATTTTTTTAGTGATGACACTTAAAATAACGAAAGATGTAAGATGGAACAAAATGAGGAAATATCATCTTTTGTAGGTGTAGAAAGATGTATAATTCTTATGGGAAGATGTTAACATCTTTGCAAATTGATGAAAAATGTAGCTCAGTGGAAAAAGGCTATAACTTTACAAAATATAAACAAAAGCCTTAATTGCATAAAAAACAGCAAAGAAAACATAACTGTAACCTTTATAATTTAAATAAGTTGGATAATTGTGTTGTTGTTGCTGAGCCAAGTACAAGTGTACTAGCTGTAACAAACAAACAACCTTTTTTATCTGCTGCTTCGTCTTTCTCCTCTATCCCTGCTGCTGTCCCTAATACGGTAGTTAATGATGTTAACATGTTTGATGACAACATACAACCGATGCAAAATACATCTGATTGGACTAATGTGCAGAGGCGTAGACGTAAAAGGGGACCTGTTGTATTGGGAGTTAATACTTCAGATGAACTGGAAGTTGTCGTCCAAAAGAAATGGATTCATATTTCGTCATTTAAGTCAACAGTGTCATCTGATCAAATTATTGAGTATGTTGACAAAATGACTAATATCGGTTAAAAACATATTGAATGCTATAAATTAATAAAAAAGGACGTAGATGTTAATGAGCTAAAACGGGTCAACTTTAAACTTGGAATATCCCCCTGTTTCTACAATGAAATCATTGAGCCCAAAACTTGGCCAACTGACATTAAAGTTCGCCCTTTTGTAAATTTTCCAAAGAAAGCCATACCGTTGGGCAGAATTAGTTTCTGGTAAATTAGAACATTAGATTATATTATCAAAATGTTTCCGGAATGCGTACCAAATCCAAAATAATCTATGATTTTTCATCTCAATGCTGATTTTACAGATTCGTAAAGATAGAAATGCATTTCTCACTAATCATACACGGGGTGTTGGTGTACTGCTAGCAATAAACGCAAATATAAATCTTCTTTGCATTCTGTTGATGATAAGAATGGACTGCTGGATCAACTTTTTGTAAATACTCATGGATTTAATTTTACATTTTGTATTTGTGTGTCTTATATTCCACCAAATAGTCCGGATGAAATATATGAGGCGCATGTTTCAAATATAATATTAATGGTTAATCTAAAAGACATATTATGGTCACAAATTTGTGACACCTATGATTTATTGTTAGTTAATGTTAATAAAAATCATGAAGTTAATTTCATTGATAGTATGTTAAGTTTAAATTTGAATCAAATTAATAACATTTCAAACAAATTAAACCGTTTTTTTGGATTTAATTTTTGTTCCATATAATTGTAAATTTTCCTTGCGCGAATGTTTACTGCCAATTTCTCCATCTAATATTCAACATACTCCTTTAGTGATTGAAATTGATTCCTATAAATTTTTTAAATATTCAGAACATTTAAATTCAGTTAATTTTAATTTTAATAAGTGTAATTTCGATGTGGTAAATTCTTTGCTCAAAGGTATTGATTGGATAGTGTTGTTTTCGTCTCATTCCACAGCATTGTGCTATGAAAATTTTTTAAAAACTTTCTTGGGTATATGTAAAGAAAATATTCCTCTTAAGAGATCTAAACCTTATAAGCTTCCATGGTACACTATGGGTCCTAAAAAGTTTAAGAATTTGCGTAACAAGTTTCATAAACGTTTTCTTGAATCGGGTAGTTTATATAATAACCAAAAGTTTATTCATTATGCAAGAGAATTTAAGTTTTTAAATTAATTTCTATTTAAACAATTTATTTTACAAAAAGAGCGTGAGATAAAATGAAATCCCAAGTCTTTTGTAAAAGTAAAGAAGCAAATTTCTGATATTCCTTCAACCATGTATTATCGTGATAAGATTTCCGAAATTGCTCAATTCTTTAGTTCAAATTTTTATTCTTCAACGATCCATGCAGCTAGATACTCAAATTCGTTTGACATGCTAGACATCGGTGTCTTAGAAGTTTCAGAAGATGATGTCTTGAACGGAATAAAGCGGATTAATAATAATTTTAAATCGGACTCCGATGGTTCATGTGCAAATTTATTAAAGATGTCTGCATCATCTATTTCTTTTGCGCTAACTTACATTTTCAATTTGTCGCTTACTGAAGGTAATTTCATTGATAAATGGAAGTCATCTTCAGTCACGCCGGTTTTTTAAAATGGACGGAAAGATAACGTTACTAGTTATAGGCCGATATGTAAATTACCTTGCGTTTCAAAATTTTTTGAACATGTGGTTTATGAAAAGTTATTTTTTTTTTCTAAGTCTTATATAAACTCGTCAACATGGATTTTTCTCCGGAAGGTCAACGACGACTAATTTAACGGTTTTTAGTGAGTCTAAAGCCTTTGACAAAGTGTCTCATTATATTCTTTGTGCTAAGTTGCAGGCAATGGGTTTTCATTCAAATATTTAAGATTGGTTTAAATCGTATTTATCAAATAAAACTTGTAAAATTGTAGTTGATGGTTTTGAATCTTCGACATACTTTCAAACATCTGGTATCCCTCAAGGTAGTATTTTAGGCCCGCTTTTATTTAATTTGTTCATTAATGATGTGACAAATTGTTTTTCTAAAGCCAATTTTATTATATATGCGGATGATTTAAAAATATTTTATAAAGTATGCTCCATTGCTGATGTTTTGGATATGCAAAATGAATTCAATAATCTCCTTAACTGGTGTGAGCTCAATTGCCTTAATTTAAATTTATTGAAATGTTTTCACGTTTCTTACTCAAGATCTCGAAGTCCAACTCAATCAGTTTTTAGGTTGGGAAGTTATATTTTGGAGAAAACTGACACAATTACTGATCTAGGTGCTGTTTTTGATTCCCCCTTGCCTTTTATTCCACATATTAATTACATAATTCCGAAAGCTTATGCAATGCTTGCGTTCATTAGGAGAAGTTGTTCAGATTTTTCTGATCCCAATACGTTAAGATTGGTATACACTTCATAAGTTAGATCGAAATTGGAGTATGCATCTGTAGTATGGAGACCATTGCATTACTTATATATGATATAGTTACTGGAAGAATTGACTGTCCTAAGCTGTTATCGCTGATATCGTTTTATGTGCCACGTAGAATACTTCGCTATAAGCATTATATTTTTAACATTCTTTGTCATCGCACTAACTATGCCCAAAATATTATTTTAAACTTCGAAAGAAACCTTTAAATTGTTACTTTTTTAATTTGTAATTTTATTTTTAAATATAATACATTTTGTATCTAGTCTGTAAGGAAATTTTATCTATTCCATTGACTTAATAAACTGAAATTATAATAATAATTGAATTGTGTATTCTGTGGTAAACTTAATAGAGTTTAAATAAAGTCTCTTGTGTAATCGTTTTAAGTTTGTATTTAAATAGAGAGAATACTCTAAAAAATATATGTAAAAATACTGCTTTAAATGTGTAAATTCTCATTTAAAAATACGCAAAATGCATAAGCATTTCTATCTAGAAAATTACACAAAAAATATAGTACTTTGTATGCTTATAAACATGTTTTAACATTGTACACATTAATTTAGAAAATTTACACATTTAATTTAGTAACTAAGAAATTGGGTACATTTTCTAGGCACATTGTGTGTATTTTGAATTTGTCATACATATAAAAACGTTTGTCAAATGAAAACATTTTGTAAAGAAATAATAACTATTTTCTATTTAAAAGTCGATAAACATTTTAGCGGATTTTATAAAATATCGTTAGGTGAGTATATTAATTTATTTGCAACATTGTAAGCAATTTTAATTTTTTTAGGATTTTAATCAAAAGGAACAAACAAAGGAATGTTAGAAAGCCCTGAAAACAGCCATATACAACAGAAATAAACTATATGTATTTATCTAAAGTTTTCTTTTCGGGTTTGGAGCTCATAAATTAATACATTAACCAAAATTAGATTCTTTTTATATCCGTGCTCATGTTTTTAGGGTTTCAGTAATTGCAAATTTAATATTTGAATTCACCGTAAACTAATCTGTTGCTCCTATAGGAATAATATGCACTTCTCAAGACAAAATATAGTTTTTTGTTTAATCCGCCCTCCATAAAGAACCCGATTGGAATATGAAGTCTACTTCCAAATGTCTGTAGTGTTCTGTCTTTTAAATTGTCAACACGCATTTTGTCCGCATATATCGTTTATGTTTTTAGTGTCGTTAAATCTAATTTAAACGCGCCGTTTTTATGTCCAGTGTTGATAAAATAATAATTACAATAAATCAATTAATAAAAAAAAATAAAAAAAACTGAAACTCTTCTCAAATACAAAAAACAAAATAATGTCCACAAGCTTAAAAAATTAAAAACAATAGCCCAAAGAAAAAACATCAATTATAACAAACAAAACAAAATAGAAAACACATAAATTAATAGCATGAAATACAACAACATATATAACAACTACACATAACAGCTACGCATAACAACTGCACAATATACATATATGCTGCAACTTCGGGATCATTCAGTTTTTTTTTTTTAAGCAAAGGGCTTTTATTATTTATTTGCCTGTGTTATTGTTGCTAGATTTTTTCCCTTCCATTTCCCTTTCCTCTTCCTTTTTTAATTTTTTTCTCTATTTTGCATGGTACAACCGCCTTGTATTCTTTTTGTTGTTGGGCCAATTAGTGATGAAGGCACTGATCACTGAGTAACCAATTCAGCAACAAAGTGTGTACCCGGTTGTTGTACTATTGCAGATATATTGCATTGAACTCTGTAATTTGCTAT
Source organism: Eustalomyia histrio (assembly GCA_949748255.1). NCBI lineage: Eukaryota > Metazoa > Arthropoda > Insecta > Diptera > Anthomyiidae > Eustalomyia > Eustalomyia histrio. The sequence goes on along the minus strand of OX456523.1, from coordinate 185,414,747 downwards.
GACAGGTATATTTCGCATAGACTTCTGCAACATACGCGGATTGAGAGCGAATTTTTTCTCTGTGTATGCTCACATTCGTATTCATCGGCCGGATGTATTCGCCTTATGTGAGACCCAGCTGTATGAAGACGCTGATCCACAGGATTTTTACATACCTGGGTATCACCTTCTATCCCTTTTTGTTTCCCATCGGGGCCTTGCAGTGTACGTTCGCGACAATGTTGTGTACCAGTCCCAGCAGCACCTGGACTGTAATGATGCGGAATTTACCTCACTTTGGGTTAAATTCAAGATCAGTGCACACATAATGCATTTCGGGTTTATATATAGAAGCCCAAATATGGAAAGGGGGGCTACCCTTAATGGCTTCGACGCCCTTTCCGATTCAATTTCAAGAATTCTGGAGAGTTGCCCGGATAGTGAAATTGTCGTTGCTGGTGATTTTAATATCCACAATTCTACCTGGCTTCACCATTCGAGCCATACAACTCCCGAGGGCCTTTATGTTGAACTATTCGCCGCGCAGAACCAATTGACGCAACTAGTGAATGAACCAGCGCACATTCCGAGCGTTGAAGGCGAACACGCAAACACTCTAGACCTTTTCCTCACTTCACACCCTGGTAAGTATGAGGTGAGAACATTTGCACCTCACGGTAATTCGGATCATTGTACCATTTCCGCATCTTTTTCGTTCTCCGAACTTTGTAACGTTTCACCATCGGCTAAGAAACGTTCAGTTTTTATTTACGAAAAAGCACGTTGGGCAGAGCTCAACGACTTTTTCCAGCATTTCAATTGGAAACTATGTTTTCTCAACGACAATATTAATGCTGCTGCGAAAATGGTAGAAAATGTTAAGGACAGTCTCCAAATTAACAAAATGTCTTCATAGAAACTTGTGGAACGAAAAACCGTCCCCGCAGCATGCGCCGTGCACATATATATATATATATATATATATATATATATATATATATGTGCCTAGCGCATGGTGCAGGGACCGGTTTTCGTTCCACAAGTTACTATGAAGAAATTTTTTTCCTTTCGGACTGTCCTCCAACTTTTCAGTAGTCTACTGTTTACACTGAAGACATTTTACTGGATTCAGCGCATATTATAGGAACTTTTTTGGCTCTATATACAGATGTCTTCATAGTATGCACATTGAATATATATATATATATATATATATATATACATATTTATATGTATTAGATTAAATTTTAAAAATTTGATTTGCGTGTATCATAATTTTTTTTTAAGGTTTTTGCGTAAATAAAAATAATGGCGGTCTTTTTTTGGAAAAATTCGAAACTTAATGCTTGAAAAATACTTTATTTAATTCACTCTATAAAGTTCTACCAGCGGTAAAAAACTGAATCGGATTTGTTCATTTGTCATAAAGTGAACCCCTTATTTTAACCGAAATTTTATTAAATATGCTCTATTTAAAAATAAGTCATTTTCTAATTAAAAAAAGTCTTTTGAGGATTTTATTAAATATGGCCAAGAAAAGTGGTCTTCAATACCATAGAGCTATGAATGACCATAGTGCTATGAATTGAATGAGCGCAATGCTAAAAAACAACTTCCTTAAAACAATTTTTTTTTGCTAAAACTCTGATGTATATTCTTTTTTATAAAAACACTCAACTAGCATTAACATTTTTATAAAGATAATTGAAATATTTTTACGAGAATTTTCTAGTCCGCTATTTGCAAAATAAATAAAAAAATTGGTTTTTTACAAAAATGGGCTTGAAATTTTCAATTTTCGGCCCTATCTTATTATTGTAGTGTTTTCTGTTGACAATTGTTTAATTGTTGTAAAAATAAATGACCGTCGTGTTTACCAATTAACATTTAATACCTCCATTGTACACGAGATATAATTGCCGTGAATAATTTGCAGTAGTTTGTACAGATACTCATACAACAAGTAAATGTCACATATAAATCATTAAAGGAATGGGTTGTTTAATGTTAATTTACGTGCAAATTACTTAAAGCTTTTTTTATTGTGCGCAATTACAATTTTTTTTATTTATTCATTAACATTATTTACCATTTAATTATATCTATGACAATATTTTTTTCAAGTTTTTATATAATAATTATAGCTTTGACGGAAACGGAACATTAATGAACCGTATAATTAAATTTTCGAAAGCTATACGCTTGGACTGCGTTTTGGTGTATCCGTTTCTTTACCGTCAAATACGGACTTCCCCGATTTGCATCAGTTTTTCTTCCCTTGCTTTTGAATTCGTTTTGGTGTTCAAAGTTAATAATTGAAAAATGTCTGATCATTATACGGGCCGCGCTCTCTTGCATAACACAGCGAAAATAAATTTAAGTGATGTCTACGTGGGGAATATTTATGAAATTTAAAACAAGTTTTACGGTGATATGTGCAAATTTATGCAGTTTTGCAAATAAAAATATTTTATAAAAGTTTATAATAAATTTTGTTAAAAAATGTGCCGATTTGCATTCTATGCTACATCATTTCGTAAACGATACCAATTAAACCTACATTCAAATTTTGTTTTATTTTTTCATGATTTTCAACTGGCCATACCCGCAGTGATTGATAGAGATGCTAGTTGAGCTGGAAATGAATATATTATTTAATAAAATTAAATTTGTAAGAGTTTTGTTTTGATTTTTTTTATTTTATTTAATATTTTTATAAATAAATTTAAAGAGAAAAAACTATAAATTTTTATTCAAAATGATAACATTTTGGTATTTACACAAATCCGTTTTTTGTTGAAAAACGATACGAATATGTGATTGACGGACTTTCAACGGAAAACTCCGTTTTCCATCCGATATATCGGTCCGTAAACGGTCCATCATTGATGGACTTTTAACAGACAACTCCGTTTTTCATCCGATAAACGGCCAGTCATTGACGGTATTTCAACAGATACGAATCAGTTTCGATGTTCCTTAAAATCCGTTTTCTGCTCCGTCTACAGATCCAGATAACGGTACGTAAACGGTGTAGATACCTTCATGACGGACCGAAAACGTTACGTAAATATTGTTTGCTTGGATATAATATCGTACATCTGAAATATATGTGACAATATGTTACGATATATGTATGTTTATATTATAAGCTTATTTCTTTGAAATTTTCTACAATAACGACATATATAATTATATATAATTGTATCTTGTGTTATATATTAGCAAATCTTTTATATCCTAAAACCCTTGATGAACTAAATAGGGTAATTTATCCTTTATAAAAAAATCTAATGGAGCCATTTTCTTTAGACACTAAACAGAACCTAAGGGTGCGGTGTGCGATTTTGTTTTTATATGAAGATTTGACATATAAAAACTCTGAAGAAGAACGCAAAAAAATAAAATTTATTTTATTTTCATTGCGTTTTCTCTTATGCTCTTATTTTTCAAATTTTTTCTCTCATCAACGTTGCCATATTTTTGCCTAATTTTGTAAACAAAAACATATGGTATGTAGAAGCAAATTTGGAGAAAAGAAAAATTGTAAAATTAATTTAATATGGAAAAAATTTATGTTTTCGAAATAATTTTAGAGGAGTTTAAAAAATATGATTGCATTTACAGTTTGCAATCTCCACTATACAAAACTTACAATACAAAGAAGATTTGTGGGTTAAAACAGCAAATCAAGTTGGCTTATATACTATAAAATGAAAATAAACACACACAAATTAAACCAAATTGTGTATGTAATTAATTTTGCCGTCGAACACATCATTTAAATTACATTCTCTCCCCGCAGCGTGAATCGTCGTGGTCACCGTAAGGTTCTGGTAAGCATCTTAATATGACCGTATAATCAGACACTCTCCATACCAGAGAGTTTATTATTTAAGAGAATATATAATTATTCTCTTAACGTGTTACAGTTAACAGAGTCTTAATTCTCTGTGACAGTGTTGCCAGTTTTTTTAAAGGCCTTATCCCCAATTATCGATTTTTCACCCCTAAAAATCCCCGTATTCTTATTATCTTGTCCCAAAAAATCCCCAAAATTTAGTTTCTAGAAAATCATATTTTTTAAGTCGTATGCCATACGGCATCACTGTCCGGGAATGGGTCAATATACATAACCATAAAAAATATTGGCCCGTAATCATAGTTCCGCACTAAAGTCGGTTTTTTTTAAAACAACTTTAAATTAAAAACTTGTTATCTATTTTGTTATTATAGTCAGAATTAAAGCCAGTTTTAAGTTGAAACGGCTTTAAATGGGTATCACATCAAATGTACCAAATGCCCGCATACATTTAGTACTAAAAAGAAGCAGGTGGCAACATTGATCAGCTGATTTTATATTTGTCGAAAAAAAATGAAAAGTGTGTAAATAAAAGATTTGCAATTGCAAAATGTAAAAAGTTAAAAACTTTATAAAAAAGGATTGAAAAGTGTATTTTTAGTAATACAAATTTATTAACTTAATAAATGTTATGCAAAATATCGTATTTATTGATATAGTTTTCCTTTTAATAATTTGCAATTCAATATTTTTGTTTTACAAAAATTTTCTTGGCGGAAAACAGCTGTTGTGTGTTGTTAAAATAGATAGAGTCAACTTCAGCTAGTTTTAATTTTAAAGCAGACTATAGCGATTAAAGTATACTTTTACTTGTCTATAGTATGCCTAATGTATACTTTTAAGAAAAGTAGACTTTAGAACTCTTAAAGTATACTTTATTTTAACTATGATTATGCGCCATTATGTACCAAAGCTTATAACTTAAGCAGTCTTAGAACCAAAACGATTAAAAAGTTTCACCATTTCAGTAAATGGATAGAAATTTTGACTTTAATTTTAATTTGTACTTAAATATTCTTGCCAGATACAAATATTCTTACCAGATACAAATTTGTCTAATAATTTATTTATACTGAAGCCCAAAATACTTATTTCCGTTTTTATAAAATTTGTATGAAATTTGTAGTTGAGAACTAAAAAAAAAACAAAAATACGTATTTTGGGGTTCAGTATGAACGTAGTATATCTTAAAACTATTCACGGTTATGGAGTTACAAAAGTATTGAGTATTTTGATATTGAGTACCTACTCAATATTTAAAAGTACAAACTCAATACTTCCATACTTGAGCTTTTCTGTATATAATCGTAATTTGGTCTGAAAATCATTATTTTTATAATTACGATTAGTTTTAACGTTTAATAAAACCACAACGGGAATTAAAAAAATATGAAATTACTAGCTATTTAGTAGACAAAAACCCATCCAACCTCTTAAGTTTCTTTTCACAGAATGAAGTTTTTACAAAAACATTTCAAAAACATATTGATTTAATATAGTATTTTTTTAAACAAAGTATTTTACAGTAATGTACAAATGTGAATAACATCCCCTCTCAATTTGATAATTTTAACAAATTTCTAATTGTAACAAAAACACACTTATCTAAAGCCTTCGTAAAAATATCAGCAACTTGTTCTTGGTAGATACATGTTCAATTCTTAAAACTCCCTTCATTACATGATCTCTTAGGAAATGATGTTTGATGTTAATGTGTTTGCTCTATTTACATTCAGTATTTTTCACCCAGCATTGTCTTCATATAAAGTAAATGTATCATTAGGGGTTATTACAGACATATCTTCTAAAATTCCTTTCAGCTATAAACCTTCAGAAGTTGCAAGACTCAAAGCCACATATTCAGCCTCACTAGATGAAGTTGCTATAGTTGATTGTTTTTACTTGACCATGAAACAAGACACCCATAGACATAGTAAACATAGCCGCTAGTTGATTAACAGTCTTCTAAATTGGATGCCCAGTCAGCATCAACGAAACCAACCAAAACTTCCTTGCTGGTATTTTTTATCGTATTTTAATTTCAGAGTTTTAGTTCCTTTTAAATACCCTAAAATTCGTTTCAATGCTGTCCAGTGTACATCTGCATAATTTTCCTGATGTCTTCCCATATAACCAACTGCATAGCATATATCTGGTCGTGCACACACCATTAAGTACATGAGACTTCCCAATAATTCTCTATATGGAGATTCAAAAAACATCTTGATCATTTCGTGGGAGATGCAGTCCTTTTTCCATTGGAGTCTCAGACGGATTACAATCAGTCATACCGAATTTATTTCAACGTTTTTCTATACTCCCTTCTTGACTTAAAAGCATTGTTTCATTGTGTTTGTTGTATTATATTTTCATTCCGAGATAATATTGCAGCTCACCACAATCCGACATCTCAAATGTAGATGACAATTTCTTTTTGATTTAATTTATTTGTTTTTCATCATTACCAGTTAGTAAAACGTCATCAACATATAACAAAGGGTAGATAAAACCATATCTAGAATTTTAAATGTACATGCAGTAATCGTGCTGTGACCTCTTAAAACCAAGTTTTTATAAAACTGTATGGATCTTTTCATTCAAGCATCTAGGGCTCTGCTTTAACCCATATAATGACTTTTTTAATTTTAATCCCATACCTGGCTCTGTACGCAAACTATCAGGGATTTCCATATATATCTCTTCTTTTAAATTTCCATGCAGGAAAGCCGTTTTGACGTCTAATTGGTAAAAGTTGTAACCTTTAGCAACTCCAACAGCCAGACAGTTCTTATCAACTCCAAACTTTGGGAGGAACCCTTTTGCTACTAGTCTGGCTTTGTATCGAACCGGATTACCGTTTGGATCAGTTTTTATAACAAAAACCCATTTTGATTTTAACAAGTTTTTATTTACAGGTTTATTTACGACTGACCAAACATTATTTTTCTCCATCGAGTCCAATTCATTTTCCACAGCATAAAACAATTTTTCACGTTTAGCATTTGTTTCTATTTCAGCAAATGAATTTGGGGTTGGCACACTACATACAGCTTCGAAAAGTGTATTAACATATTCATTAAACCTTGAAGGTGGTTTTCTTTGCCGTTCACTTTTTCTTGGCACACTTACTAATTTCGTATTTTTGTCTTTGATAACTCAATTTGTTCTGAATTTTCTATTAATATTGGATTTGATTCTTGCATGTCAGGCCGATCTGAATCAATTTCGATTGGATCCGAATAATTTATTTCGACTGCATCTTTTTGACCAACTGCCACTTCATTTTTAGAAACGACAAAGTTATCTATATCCCACTCTTGCTCGTTTCGCTGAATAAATGGAATGTTCGACTTATTTTCTTCAACAAACTTATAAAGATATTTGTATTCATTGAATTTGCAATCACGAGCCAGCAAAACTTTACGATTATATTTGTCCCACAGTCGATAGCCATTATGACTATAACCAAACATTACTTATGGTTTGCTTTTCGGATCAAGTTTCTTACGTTTTTGATTTGGGACCCATGCATAGGCCAAGCATCCAAAGATCCTTAACTTGCTAAAATCTGGGTTCAAGTTGAACCACAGCTCTCCTGGTGTATTTTTGTTCATCAATGCTTTAGTTGGACTTAGAGCAGACATATGCCTTTCTACGCGGAATTTTCAGTTTGAAAAATTTCCGCCAGCAAATTGCTGAATTCCCGTCGATTTATCGTTTGGAAGGCCCATAACCTTTTATAATAACGATTAGTTTTAACGTTTAATAAAACCACAACGAGAATTAAAAAAATAATATGAAATTACTATTTATTTAAAAAACTAGAATCTCTTCAACCTCTTAAGTTATTTTTCACAGAATGAAATTTTTACAAAAGTTATTTAAAAACATTTTCAAAAACATATTGATTTAATATAGTATTTTTTAAACAAAGTATTTTACAGTAATGAACAAATCTGAATAACAATTATAACCGTTTTTGGTATCAAAATACAACATACTTGGGAAATTTTCATTACCATTAATTGACACTAATGCAAATGGAAAAAATTCCATAAAAATTTCATTACTAACGGTAATGAAATAGCACACTAATTATAATTGATTGAAAAATCATTTGCTTACAAAAAAGTTTATACTATTTGAAAATTATCAAAGTAGCTTTATACAGAAAATAATAACACAAAATATATAATATACAAACGTTAATCCGCATAAATTAATATTTACATAAATATTACCACATAAAATTACGACTAATAATGCTAATGGTTTCTTTTAATTGGTGCATTAGTAATGGTAATGAAATTTTTTTCATTACCATTTCTATCAATAAAATGGTCATGAAATGATCAATTAATTAGTTCAATCAATGCATTAGTCCCATGTATAGTATTATCGAGTTATGCATATTTTACAACTCTACACTGTTACCATAAATTATGAAATGGTAACAGACTTGAAAAAATAATACAAATTTTAAAGAGATGGAAATATTGCTAATACTTTATCCCCAAAAATCCCCTTAAATTTTGTTGTCACCACCAGAGAAGACAAATTTGAATGTTTGCTGTTTTTGCTTTTTTTTTACTCGTATATATTTTTTCTTCTTTTTTGGATTTCCAGTTTTAAGCTCTAAAGCAGTTGCGTCTAATTCATATGCACAATGTGCAAGCTTTTACAAAAGAGCTTTTTCACCTTCAGCGAGCTTCGACGAGAGCTTTTACATATATGAGGGCACAATACAAGGATGGAAATTTTGAATTTCGAAATGTTATGAGTTGTATAATTTATTTAAGCCAAAACACTTTAAAACTTCTTTTGAAAGATCTTTTAAAAATCGCCATCTTCAAAAGGCTTGCTGTAATTTGCTAAGGATAGAGCAACAACAAAAGGAATCTTTTCTTTGATATTTTTTCATATTGAAATTGGTCGATTGGCCAATTTTTCTTTTGAAACTTTAATTTCAGTTCATCTACTAATTTGGCTCTATCTAAATTTTAATTCAAAAATATCTTTTAAGATGTATTATAATGCCTTTCAATGGTATGTTTGTGATTGCGTTTAGCTTTATAACCACAAACCAAACATACGGGATCGCCGTCATTGTTTTCAATAACCAAAAACAACTGTTCCCACGCTTTATTAAATATATATGTATCTTTTAGTGAACATAGACTGATCGTTGTGTGTTTGAAAATGTTTCTTTGAAAGTTTTTTGAAGTTGATGGAAAAGTACTAACGTACTGAATTTTCCGTCCCTGAAAAAAAGGCTCTTTACTACAAACGCAAATATCATAGTATTAGTGTTTGGACGCAACTGCTCTAGAGTATCTTTTAAATTGCTTTTTTAAATTTTTGTTTGCCTCAAAGTGCCTCTGTCTAATAAAAAAAATATTTTTTCTGCTAGATTTGTTCCTTTTCCCCAACTACTTACTTCTGCTTGTTTAAAAAAATGTTTTTTCAGCTAGTTTTGTACTTTTTTTTAAAAAAGTGTTTCCCCAACTTTTTACTATTGCTTTTTGCCAATAACATTTTGCTTTAAATAAATACATTGAACTTTGCTTTTGTTTTGTCTTCTCTAGTCATCACCAACAAATCTCCGGATCCCCAAACGGAAATTTTGATACCCATTCACAAATAAAATCCCCAATATATACACACTCGGTGTCATAAGTGTTCGCTCCAAGCTCATTACGAACCGTTAGTCCAAGAAATACACTCACAATATATTTTCCGTTATCGAATGTAGTTTATTTAAAAAGTAATACGTAGAGTTTGTTTTTAAATGAAGAACCAATTGAAATTCTTAGAAATATATTTTTTAAATATTTGAATCAGTCATTCAAAAAATAAACCATAATAAAAACAGACTTTGATAGTTTCTGCACACCATGACGATGTCTCTCACGTCGTAAAAAACGTTCTCTTAGTTTTGTATGTGCAGATTTCAAAGGTTCAGCATCTTTTTAAATTGGATTTTTTGCGATTCCAATTGAATTTCTTTGCAAATCCAATTAGTTTTTAGCAGCATTCCCAATTGGATTTGGAAAAAAGGTTTAAAAAGAGGGAAATTTACTCAAATTTTTGCAGATATAAGGGAAATTTGCTCAATTTTCCGCTGTTTTCTTAAAGTTTCCGAACCTTTGTATTCTGTATAAAATTTTATTTGGCTGCTGACGGCGTTGCATTCTCTATACTATTCTTCCTCTATGGTTTCTGTTAAATGTAAAATTGTATGTTGTCTGTTTCTAAATATAGAAATTCAAATAATTCTTTTTTGTTTTTTTATGAAAATAGTTTGTTTATATACAAAATTATTTCAATACAAATTAGAAGAAATTATTAGAATATATAAAATAAAAATATATACGTACATCTGTGTGTTGTGTTTTGTAAAATTACATACAAATAAAAAAAAATTTTCAATTTGAAAAAGAAACCACAAAAATTATTTTTTTTTTACGTTTTGCCAGTTAAAAATTGATGGTTATTTTAAACGACTTTCGATTGCTTTTACTACTTTTGTCGATTATTAAACAATGATTGAAAATAAACAACAAAATGGTCTGAATATAATGAAAAATCAGTAGTCCTCTTTCTGATTGTATTTGCGATTAATTTACTATGTATTTTAGATTATTTTTAACGAAATTTGTGAGTGTATCATTAATTTAATACACAAAAATTAAATGTTAGATGTTAACTGTTACCTTATAGTGCTGTCGGCGTCGACGATGCACATTTTTTTATACATGCATATTCTAGCAAATAACATATAACGGTACCTTTTCTCAAAAAACATGTAATTGGGCAGAATCAAAATTGTACGCTCATAACTTTAAATCTCTCTACATGTAATTATTTTGAGCTTATTAATCATAATTTCATCTTAAGTTGAGTAGGATACGTATTTATAACATCGTGAAAACTTACATCGTTATTATCTTATTGTTTTCCCCAAGTTTTAAAGAATGAATAAAAGGAGAAGAGAAATTAGTGTGGATGAAAAATAATAATAAAAGATGAAAAATAATCAAGAAAATAGAAAGATCGTCAAAATTATCGCCAAATAAGTTAAACGGTTCGAAGAGCATGGACATCAGTGCGAAAAGTAATTCAAAACATTTAAAAACGGGAATAATAACTTGCAAGCCAAGGTCTAGTCGTCCATGCAAACAAACAACTAGGGAATTTCAAAGAGTAGTGTATCTTATAAAAAAAAATTCTAAAACTTCTGCACTTCAAATAACGGCAGATATCCAACAAAAGTATAAAAAGTCAATTAGTGTATTCACAGCCAGAAGAAAAAACGAAAATCGCTCACGTGTCCGTTTCTAATTTAAAATAAAATTTTTTGAATTTCAAATGTGAATCTTTGATTTAAATTTTAAATTTTTTTTGTTCTAATTAAAATTGCTTATTAATTACTAAATACTCTGCGGGAAAAAAGGGGTCAGTTGGTAATTGGGACCTGTCCCGGGATAGGTGAAAACTGAAGCGGTTCCGAAAAAAACATATCACGAGATAGGTAAAAAGAGCACTGGTTCCTAAAGTACCGGTTTAAAAGTCACGACTTGTCCTTTTAGACCAGTCCTGTGACATGTCACAGAGGGCAATTGACCCCCTCCTAGGCCAAGCCCATGTTAAAGTGATCGGTCCCTATCACAATGAACCGGTCATGTGACGTGTCAGGGATAGGTTCTTTTCCCGCAGGGTAATTACACAGTACAACAAAAATGCAACGGATATGCGACCCATAATTTCCGATAGATTTTAGGATGTAGATCACGAATGGGAACACCAAATTTAAAGATTGGTTCTACTTTTTGAAATACTCGCAAAATTAACTTTTTCCGAAAATTATTAAATTTTTTAATAATTTATATACATGAGAATACTACGCATAATTTTTAATATGGGTTAAAGTACCTATCCCAGAACACGCCACGTGACCGGTTCATTGTGATAGGGACCGCTCACGGGACCGGTTTTTTATATGAAAATGACGGGTCACTTTAACATGGGCTTGTCTTAGGAGGGGGTCAATTGCCCTTTGTTCCATGTCACAGGACTGGTCTAAAAGAACATGCCACACAACTAACCCCCAAGAACATATCACAGGACTCGTACTTTCAAACTCATCACGTGATAGTGGCTTTTAAACAGAGAATGTGGTAAGTTTTTTAAGAACCGATACTGTTTTCACCTAACACGGGACTAGTACTTTCATACCCATTACGTGATAGAGACTTTTTAAAGCGATCACGTTATAGGTACTTTAGAACCCGATCCTGTTCGCATGGCAGGGACCCTGAGCTTTTAAAACCATGCAAATTAATTTAATTAGATGAAGGAAGCAAAATATTCTTTTAGTTAAAATTAAAACTTCGATTATTTTGGAAAATTGCAAATCATATAAAATTGCTTAATCCGATTTTAATAATTTTAACACATCCCAGCCAGAAATTGCCGATGGTAAAAAAAAGTACTGGCAGAACACTGATTGCCAATGGTGCAACAAGTATGGTGGTGCTGTCAGAGCACTTATTTAGAACGCTCCCCCACGTTAGAAAAAAGTGCTTCGCAAGTACTCGATTAATAAAAAAAAGTTTATGAAATAAAAAATATAAAAAACACTGGCAAAGAAACACATTCCCAATGCAAACAAAAATTAGCCGATTAACAAAATTTACTACCATTATAAAAGCAAATATATAAAAAGATGTTTGATTTTGAAACGTTTTGAAAAGACAATTTCACAATACTTGTTTTTAACATATACACTGAAAATTCTACTAACGGACAGCTCTCACAGCCGAACAGCTCCGATAGACGGACAAATTTCTTGGCCCCAAGGTTTAGATGGCGTTTGTAAAATAAATTAGCCTCTGATAGGCGGACGCTCTCTTGGCCGGACGCTCTCTTGGCCGGACGCGGACACTACTTTTTTCTAAAAAATCTATCGTAAGCGGACAAAAATCATAACGAAGGAAAAAAAATAACAAAATATATAGAATTGCGGTCAATGCTATTTTCATTTTTGTATTATAGACGAAAAAAAAAACACTTGTATGCATGCTAAATCACACCATGACGATGTCTCTCACGTCGTAAAAAACGTTCTCTTAGTTTTGTATGTGCAGATTTCAAAGGTTCAGCATCTTTTTAAATTGGATTTTTTGCGATTCCAATTGAATTTCTTTGCAAATCCAATTAGTTTTTAGCAGCTTTCCCAATTGGATTTGGAAAAAAGGTTTAAAAACAGGGAAATTTACTCAAATTTTTGCAGATATAAGGGAAATTTGCTCAATTTTCCGCTGTTTTCTCAAAGTTTCCGAACCTTTGTATTCTGTATAAAATTTTATTTGGCTGCTGACGGCGTTGCATTCTCTATACTATTCTTTCTCTATGGCTAAATACGAATTGTTGCAACATGTATGTCAATACATATATGTAGTTTTGTGATTCCCCTTTTTTATCAACGAATATGTTAATGTGATTTTTAGTAGCTTAGTTTATATTTTAGTTTAATAACAAATAAATATTGAGAAGATGTTTAGTTAGAGCTATTAGAGTTTTTATCGCGTTTTATAACAATATAACAGTAATGGCTCCTCGAAACTTGCTTTCTTTAAAAGAAGTTGATATGCAAGAGAAAAAAACTCTTTTTGTGTGTGATCTTGCAAAAAGGTAAATTCGCAAAATATTTTCGGTGAGTCAAATGTTTATTTATTCTTATTTTAAAGGTTTAACATTGGAAAAACACAAGCCGCGGATATATTAAAAAATAAAGAAGTTATCAAATCCAAATGGCAATCTGGCGTTAATATCAATAACAAAAAGAACTGGCTTTCCACAAACGCTCCCAAGTTGACAAGTTTTGTTTCGATTGGTTTGCAGTGGCTAGAAATAAGAATATTACTATTTCAGGACCGATAATAAAGGCAAAGGCTAAAGAAATATTGTAGCTGAGCAATTCAATTATTGCAGGTTTTCTGCATCAGATGCTTGGCTACAGAAATGGCGTAAACGACATAACATTACTTTCAAATGCATATCAGGTGAAGCTGCGGATGCCATTCCAGAAGATGTGAACAAGTTTATAGCAAAACTTCATTCAATACTTAGGTCTCTATTCATAAGTAAAAAATAACTACTACACAACGAATGCACAACTTTCCCTTATGAGAATTTGTGTGTAAAAAAAGTTGTGCACTCGATGTTATTCGTTCGTTTAAACTTATGAATAAAGCTATTAGTTTGTACAAGCCTGAGGATGTTTATAATGCAGGTAAGAGTGGTCTTTTTTCGTGCATTGGCTGAAAAAACTTTAGCCTTAAAATCAGCAAAATGGAAAATTGTCAAAAGAAAGGCTTTGTATAAACATGGTAGGAGAAAAGGAAATGTTGTTAGTCATTGGAAAAGCGGCCCGCCCACGAGCATTTAAAAACATCTCTATCCAAAAGTCCTGCATGACAAGAGAAATTGTGACCGAGTGAATGCATCAAATGTTTTTTTCCAGCAAATACAACATCAGTTTGTCAACCTTTAGATCAAGGCATAATTCAAAACTTTAAAGTTAATTATAGAAGCTTGATTTTAAAACACATAGTCTCCAAAATGAATTCAGTTCAATCAGCATCAGCTTTCAAAAAGAAATATGTAAATGAACTTGATGCTTTATGTTTCATTAAAACGGCTTGGAACAAAGTTGAAGCTGTGACCATCGAAAACTGTTTTCGTAAAGCAGGCGTTATCCATCAAAGCCATTTTTTCAATAATTTGATCCTGAAGATGATATGTCATTATCAACACTGTTGGATTTCCACACAATTGCACAGCCCAATGATATAAATTTAGAAGAATTCGTAAACATAGATTACGCTGCATGCACTGAAGATGACAATATTGGACTTAATTTAAAGAATCTTAATAATACTGAAGAAATACTAAGTGATTTAGAAGAGGAGGATGTCTTGCAAGAAGCCGACACAATTAAAAGTTACGGCGAAGCACTACAAAGCTTAAAAACTTTTAGCAGAGATGATTTTCTCGCGTATGAAAAATTATTAAATTAATAAATTTTAGGAATATGGAAAGGAAATGGAGGGAAGTCAACTATAAGCAGACAACAATCCGTCAATTCTTTCAAACAAATCCATAGATTCTATGAAAGGATTTAAATTTTATTATTACCTATTAATGAAATACATACATTAAAAAATAAATAAATATAAGATTATTGCAAACAATTTTTGAATTACGTTGAACCACAAATAAATACGTACATATTACTGAATTCCATCTCAACTTAAAAAAAAACTATCCTGTAGGCGAACATCTTCCGAAATCGGACAAAATCAGCGCGATTGAAATTATAATTTCAGTATAAATTTGGCATTCAATAGGGTTCAAAACATTGGAATTATCTAAAATAAAGTAATACCAGAATTGAGTATATTTCGAGAAAGAAGAGTTATTTCTTCGTGCTTTAAATACAAAACTTTATTTCCCAGTTCTAAAATAACATTTATTACTTATTTTTTATATATTTTAATTTTATTTGAAATTATAGAATAAATAAATAATTTGTTTTGTAATTATTTATGTAAAAGGTTTATAACAACTGTTTTATCATTTATAGTAGTAATAATACACTTAGATTCTACCGTATTTATATTTATTTCAATATTTTAAATCAAATTTTTAACTTCGAATAATATTTGTTTTGACGATAATGGATAGTCGAATACGTCCTTAATTTCATTGAAAATATTACCTTTTAAATATCATAAAAAGTATTGCCTTTTAAGTATCATAAACTTTATGCGCTCACGGCTTTTTACTAATACAGTGGCAGCAAATTTTGCATGCGAGTAAGATTTGGCGTTTGCATGCCACTAAATGTCAAAACGATAAACAATGTTACCTTCTTAGGAGATTAATTCAAAATTACTGGAATACTGTAATATTGTAATTAAAGTATTAACTTGTTAAATGTATTATAATGATTTATTTGTTGAAATGCGCAAAACACGCAAGTTTGTTAATTATAGAGCATTAATATTATTAAAATAATGTTTCACGTTTCCCCAAAAATGTGCCTATATTATGAACTCGGTAACCCTATTTAACTCTTTCCGGGGCACTATAAGATATCAGTGAAAATTAAACAAAGTTTTAATTTGCTTTCACTTTTTAACGAGTTTTATTGAAAAATATGTATTAAAAAAATTTTTATTCTTGTAGGATTCTGAGCAAGGCCATAATATTACATATATACCACCGCGCATAAAATTAATGATGTATTTATGAAAATCACTAAAGCACGATTTAGTTTTGTTTGGACAAAGAGACACATTACAAGTCGAGGTCGATTATTGTAGTAGGTCCCTGTTTCGACTCAGAAAATGATGTTATCTGACCTATAGAATTTTGCTTTCTTTTGGCACTTACCGACGTTCATCTTTGTACTTAAATAAATCCCATATATATTTCTTTTTCGCACTTGAAATATTTTTTTTACATGTTAAAACGGTATTTGTACCATACCAATGCGCACAGAATTTATAAAAAATATTTAGAATAGTGGTATGACTGTTATACCATCGGCCCGGAAAGAGTAAACACTCGCATGTGTAAACACAAACGCAAATGGCAAGAGATTCGACTATTTCAAAGAATTTTTCGTTGATAATACGCCCAGGCAGAAAAATACGAACGGCAAAGCGTTGGCCCAGTGCTTTTAGTAAAAGATTTTGAAAATAATAGTGCTTTGCCAAGTCCAAAATAATAACACCGGGCTGCGTTTGACCGTTTCTTTTTAAAGCGTTGACAAAGTATTGGCGAAACAATAGAGTATTTAAAAACCGAAACCGAAAACCGGTCAACCGGTTTCTATTTTTTTTAAAACCGATCGGTTTCGAATATTTTGTAAATTCGAAGAAAACCGAAAACCGGTCTTTTTTATTCGGTTAACCGGTTTTTTTAATTACATCACCAACTGGGTTACCTGGTCTCTTTTATTTTTTCCGAACACTGTTATAATCGTTTGTTTGGTTATGAAGATTTAGATGTAAGTCTGATAGATTCCGATAAAGACTTTACTTTGTATATTCCAAATTCAACTAGTTTAATTTCTGATCTAAATAACACAATAAACAGTATTCAAAATCCTAATCATTATATGTGACCTTCTCCGAGAAAAGGGACCTAGTGTGTGAAAATGAAGTTTTGAGAAAAACGCATTTAAAGTTTATAACTGTGAACACACTTTCAGTTGGGAGATGAGATTTAGTATGGTTAGTTATGATTGGATGCCGACTTTGGTGACGTCATGCCTATGTGGTGACGTTTTTTTTTCGCTTTAAGAGTGACAATTTAAAACCAAAAAAGTAAAATTTTAATGTTTTTCTCATTTTTATCTATTTTCCCAAGTTCGTATTGTACGTTTTTATGAGGTAAATAAATTTTTATCAGAAATCTAACTCATTTCATCTTATTCTACACCCTTTTAGGTACCAGAATCCACTCTTAAGTCCAAACACGTTTTTTGACACACTAGGTCCCTTTTCTCAGAGAAGGTCACATATGATGATTTCATATATCTTGATAAATGCGACAAAAGAACTGAAAAGTTGGAAAATTTATATAATTGTCTTTTGACTATTTGTCTAACATCTACTATTAGTGAAAGAGTATTTTCCACTCCTAGCTGTATCAAAAGCAAACAAAAATTCGTCTTAAAACGAAACATTTAAATTGCATATTATTCCTAAAATATTATTTTAGAACTGAAAAACAGATTTTCATTTAACATATTTAAAAAATATAGGTTTTAAGTTAATTTTTTGTTGAAATGAAATACAATAAAAAAATTAAATTAAATGAATGTATTTTTTTTATTTTTATTACTTTATATATTAAATTTCTGGTTTTTTTGTAATAAAAACAATTAACAAATTATATAAGCTTTTTAATCAAAT
Organism: Eustalomyia histrio; assembly: GCA_949748255.1. NCBI lineage: Eukaryota > Metazoa > Arthropoda > Insecta > Diptera > Anthomyiidae > Eustalomyia > Eustalomyia histrio. The sequence goes on along the minus strand of OX456523.1, from coordinate 185,396,918 downwards.
TAAAAAAAAAAACCGAAAAAAACGTATGACCGTTTTTTTCTGCAAAAACCGAAACCAGTTTTTTAAAAATTCGATTTTTCGAAGAAAACCGAAACCGGTTTTTTCAAAAGGCCGGTTTTTGAATACTCTACGAAACAATCAGTAAAGTGCTTTTGAGATAGTAAATTGAGTGCTTTGCCAGCACCAAAATTATAATTTTAAAACGCTGAAATTTAGGAGTAAAGCTTTTATAATAAATTTTGGAATATCAAGTATATTGTAAAGATTATGTGTAAAGTTTTTTAATAATTTTTTTTAAAAAAGCTACAAAATGGAGATAATTTCCGCATATAATGGGCCACAAGTATTAACTTAGTAAGAGTTGGAATTAGTTTTATAGATTTTAGAAAAGTATACGATATCAGCTTATATTTAAAAAAAAAAAGTTCAGGCAATGCCCGGCCCTTTTTTTATTTTCATTTTTGTGTAAAAACTCTGGTTGTCATTTATTGAACAATGCCAGTAAATGTGTATTTGTGTGTTAATATTGTCATTCTCTTTATTTTTGGTATTTTATTGTTTTTGTTGATGCATTTTGTTTTTTTTTAGAGATGAGTGCGTGAGTGATTTTTCATAACCAAAAGCTATTACCACCATATACATTATGTTATATTAATTTTATTTAATAATAATTTAAACAAACAAGTTTTAAAATTAAAGTTACACACCTTTATTAATTTATTCTCGTCTCTACGATAACGCTTGATATCTGAAAAAATATGTCGTATCCAAAATGAGTTTCGAGAAAGAACTAGTTTGATTGTTGATCAGCCAAAACCCGGCTTTACTAATTCGAATGACGGAAACACCGCCAGACGTTTTTTCAGAACGCGGAAATTTCTGCTGAAATTAAAAAAATGCGTACAATACTAATTGTTGTTTCTTGTGGTCATGGGATTCATTTGGAAAATTTTCGTAAATTTGCTCACAATACGGCTAGATATTTTGTTGAAAAATATCCATGGTTTTGTATGCTTCCCACTTTGCATACATTTTTTATTCACGGGCCGGAGATTATACAGCAAGCACTTTTACCAATGGGAAAATTATCGGAAGAGCTCAAGAAGCAAGAAACAAAGATTTTAAAAATTATAGAGAGTACTTTGCTCGCAAATGCAGCCGGGAAAAGTCCAATGAAGATATTTTCAATAGGTTTCTGCTAAGTTCTGACCCATTTATATCTAGCAAGAAATATGAGCAGAAAAAAATCTAATTTATCAACTTCGGAATTAGAGTTAGTTTTGCCAGATATTTTTAATGAAAATTATGATAACGATGATGATAATGAAGATGGTAATCAAGATTCTGATCATAATAACGATGAAGATAGTGCTGATGATAATGATGAGGAAGATTATAACAATGATGATGAAGAATATAATAATGATGATGAAGATAATGATGATAATGATGATAATGAAGATTATGATAATTGGGATATTTATTTGTGATGAATTGGAAAATGAAGAATAATACAAATAATTTAATATATTTTTTTAAAAAGCTAAACGAATATAAAGATTCCCCAAAAAGTTTTAAATTTTTTATTTTTTCAGATTAATTTTTACATTTGCTGAATTTAGTAAAAGCAAAAACTGGATACAAATTTATACTAATTTTTAATTTCAAAGTTACAGCGAAAATTGTGAATCATGTTTTTTCCGAAAAACAAAAACGCCTACTAGGTTAAAAAAAATTTCTTCCATTTTTTTTAAAGCTGTGTTTTTATGTATTTATGAATATTCATTACTAAAAAATTATAATATTCTCTTTTGTGACTTTTTTGAAAAAATTTGTACATTTATAAAATTTTGTGAAAAATAAAAATACTTATATAAATACATATAATAAATTTATTATTTGAATTTTTTAATAGCACATTAAGTATGCTTTAATGTTTAATTTTATTCATTAATTCATCGCTTTTCATTCCAAAGTTACAGCATAAACTGTGAACTAAGGTCTTTTTTTCAAAAAACAATAATGCAAAAGGGGTTAAATTTTTTTAAACTTTTTTTTCTAAAATGCTGTGTTTTATGTGCTATTAATTATGTGCTATTAATATTCATTAATTAAAAAATATAATATTTTAAAACTACGGCTTCTATGAATTAATCGCCACTTTGGGTACCATCGAACCCACTGTGCGTTGGCAAAGTACTGGTGAAACAATCAATAAAGTGCTTTTGGAATAATGACATAAGTACTTTGCCAACCCCAAAATGAAAACATCGGGCTGGGCCAACTGTTTTTTAAAGAGTTGGCAAAACAAAATATATTGTGCTTTGATAGTACTTAAATACGAAACAGTGATGGAAAAGTTGATACAATTGTACTTTTTTTGATACTATTTGATTTAAGAAAATACCGTGATACTCCCGAGACACATTTGATACTTTCACACACTTTTTCTAAATAAAACTTTTATATTCACTTATCTAAAGAATGCAGAAAAATAACTTTAACGAATCGAACTTTATGCACTGATTTAGAAATACTATTTATCAAAACAAATACATAATTCTGCATTAATGAGAAAGCTTTTTTTGGCCAACTTTAAAATATGTTTCAAAAATTTTAATGAATTTTTGGACAAATTTAATTTTTTTTTGGATAATTAAAAAACTGGTTATACAATTTTGAAGCATTTTTGGACAATTTTAAAATATTTTTGAATAATTTAACATAATTTTTGAACAATTTCAAAACCTTTTTGGACAATTTGAAATAACTTTTACACAATTTTAAAATTATTTTCGATAATTTTAAAACATGTTTAAACAATTTTAAAATTATTTTGGAAATTCTGAATTAAAGCTGGAAATGGTGTAGTATTAAATCAAATAGAAAGTGCAAAAATGCACAGATTGTGTCGCCATAACTAATAAAAGCTGAAAAAATGCCTTAAACAAAAAAAAAAAAATGTTTTAATAAAAAAAATTATAAAAGGCCTTCAGAATTATTTTCACATTGAAATTTTTGACTTTAATAATCAGAAAACAATATTTTCAATTAATGCTTTAGATTCAGAATATATACGACATACTATAACTTTACAATTAATGAATAGTGATTTTTTTAAGATATGCATCGGCTTTATATCCAAATCACTACATTTGAAATACGAACATATTAATTCTTTTGAGAGTTCCTTAGAATAAGACCAAAAAATCATAAAAGAATGATAACTGAACTTTAGGAAGCAATAAAAGAAGTTATAGCCACAGAATGACTACCATTTTTTTTGCTGGTTATATACAATTAGGTTCAACAAAATGTGATTAGATAAATTTTTTTTTGCTTGGGTAACTAAAGTTTATATTAACTTGATCTCTAATTTAATGTGTTACTCTTTTTTATTTAATATAAAAAATGTTTTTAACGTATGTTAAAAACGAATTTATATTTGTGTTCACTTTTACTTTTATGCTATTTTTAACTAAAAATAAAAAAAAAATTAGTACTCTGAGGTTCAAAAAAGTAATATTGAATTTTTTTTTGATACCGAAAAAAATTCAATTTTTCCATCCCTGATACGAAATAACAGTACTCTAAAAGCCAGGAGAAAATGACTATATCAAAAATTAATAAAAAGAGTATGGGTACGTTTATAAATGCAGAAAACTTGTACATCACTGCGGCAGTTATTCCATTTTTTGTTGCTGATGCGTGATCATCTGTTGCAGATGCTTTGCTACTGCTCAACATCTGCACAGTTTGCTTTTTAGAATGTTTTGCAACAGATAAAAATATGTCCTCCACAATAACATTAAAAAATATTATTGAAAATCTTGATGGTAAAATGACAACTTTTTGTTAACTTATAATAAAAAAAGAATTAAAGGAAAGATGAAACGACTTTTTGATTATTAAAAATCAATTAAATCAAAAAAGAAAACTGATTTCGCACTATTGCATCAGAAATTTAAATCATGCCATAGTTGCAAAAATTTGCGGCAGCATTGTCAATTGTTTGCATAAAAAAACGTTTGACGTTAATCAGTGCTGCCAAGTGATGCTTTTTTGAACGTTTTACTTTTATTATGCTGCAGTGATGCGCAACTACTGCATTTACAAACGCACCCTATATTATTATATATTTTTTTTAATATTTCTATTTCACGAAATTTGTTTTTACTAATTAAAAATTAAAATTTATGTGAAACAAACTAAACATAATAAATTAATTTCTGATTTTGTAATTATGGGGCCAGTTTCATTGTCAGCACTAAGTACAATTTTTACTAAAACTTTATTTAAGTGAGGAATTTTCAAACGAAATGTCTTATTATATTCAGCAATTAGTAGGCATTTTTACTGGGAAATAATATTTTGTATTTAGAGCACGAGGAAATAACTCTTCTTTTCCTTTTTAAAATTCTCGAAATACACTCAATTCTGGTATTACTTTATTTTAGATTATTCCAATGTTTTGAACCACAATGAATGCCAAATTTATGTTGAAATATATGTTAAAAACAAGTACTGTGAAATCCTCTTTGCAAAACGTTTCAAAATCAAACATCTTTTTATATATTTTATTTCATAAATGGTGGTAAATATATAATCGGCTAATTTTTGTTTACATTGGGAAAGTGTTGTAAGCAAGTGCTTTTTATATTTTTATTTTATAAACAGTTGTAAATTTTATTAATCGCGTACTGGCGAAGCACTTTTTTCTAACGTTGGGCCAGCGTTCTACACTAGGCCTTTGTCAGTGCTTTTTTTATTTTTAAGGATGTACATTTTGTAAATCAAGTACTGGCAAAGCACTCTTTGTCAAGGTTGGGGAAGCGTTCAAAACCAACTTTTATTATTTTAACGATTGTAAATTTTGAATTTCAAGTACTTTTCTCTTGTTTTTTTTTCTAATTCTCTTAGCAGGGTTCCCGCATTCTTAAAGTTTTTGTAAATAAAAATAATTATTCTTTTTATTGTTTTTATAAAATTAGAATGTAAAACCCCCCAAAAAATTGTAAATAATCTCTACGGTATTCTTTACACTTAAGTAAATATGACAGTTTTTGCAGTTACTGTCGTACGTCGATATTTTGAGCGTGTTTTCTCTCACACAATGGAACAGAATTACAGCAAAACGATAAACCACAAAGACAAAGACACATACAATGTAAACCGCAGCTACAGTGTTGCGTTGGAAAAAGAACCATTACCATAATTGATTTATGTTTGTTTTTAAACTATTCTATTTTAATGTAATATATAATTATTACTGTAAGTTGAACAAATATATAAATGATATTTATGTTAGAAAAAAATTTATATAATTAAAAGTCAACAAGAAATTGACGAAACGTGGAGAAAAAGTATGTAATAAATTGTTTTATTTACAAATTAAAACAAAAAGAAAACTATCGTTGTAAGTTTCGTTCTTATTCTGGGCCATAATGTTGTTTGTAAAAGTAATACTGGCAAAATGATGGCAACTTATTTACTTTGAATTCCACAGGTGCCCAGTGATTTGACGTTCCATTGCAATTTCTTTTCAGTTAACAAACCTGTTCCAAAGCCCTTACGGTAGGTCTCAGTGTCGTCCCAGAATAAAAACGTGCCCTATAAAGATTTTCGCTATGAGAGAAAATAATGCAAAACTGTCATGTTTATTTTTTTGTAAAGAGTACGGTAGAGATCCTTCAGTATCTCGATCGTTTACTAACAACATACTATTTTCTGATTTTATGTATAAAAACAATAAAAAAAGTGTATTTCAATAAAAAATTAGGAATCACATTCGTTGGGTACAGAAGATCACGTAAGAGACTATAATGTCTATGTTAAATTTACTTGACATATGTTTTCTGTTTACAAAAAAAATTTTAAATGCGGTAATTCTGTTGTGAGAATGAAAAAACAAAAAATTAAATAATAAAAAAAAATGTCGTGAATAGCGAATTTACAATATGCTGGAAATCAACTTTGGTCCGTTATTACAACTTACTTTAAAGGTACATGTTGTTAAAAGTACCTTTAGCTTAAGTAACAAATAAAGTGACCTTTGACTATTTTTGGTTATCACAACTTCCTTTTAAGATTAAACTATTTTTTTTTTGAAAATATGGCATTACCAGAGCAAAAACCAATTACCCAGCAAAATAAGAGCTGAGGAAGAAGTAGTTTAACACTACATCTACTGAACACGAAGTTGTGAAAATTTCGGTGAATCATTAATGATTTTAACATTGGCGTGTCATTGGGAGGAAGTAGTTTGGTTCGGTGCTATGAAAAATCGATGAGCTGATGGACTTTTTCATTAGTTTACGGATATTGTTAAATATAGAGACTACAAAATAAATATAGGGTGTGGCTTTTTTTTAAGTAAAAAATTTAATTTTGAACACGCCAAGAATTATTATTCCGACCAGGACAAAGTGAATGTCACTGGCATGCAAAATATGTTATCGATAAGGCATTTAATGACTTAATGAATTAACCATTTATGGACTAAATAATTGTTTTTTTTACTAGTAGGGGTTTATATCAACATTTTGGAAGTTGTTTAAAATTACTTCTTACAAATCGAAAAATTTGCACTATTAACTTCTTTGGATGTTCTGAAAAAGAGATTCGTAAAGAATAACATCCATTTTATTTTGCTGGGTACTTTTGCCAAATTAAAATATTTCTTAAAAATACGTATTGGGCACGACGTATTTTTATTTACTTATGTTACAACAAACAAACAAAAAAAAAAACGAAAAATTAAATTTCTTCGAATTGTGTTTATTGTAAAATATTTACAATGTCGATAAACCAAACAGCAAGGAAACGGTTAAAAGACTACGCGGCAACTACACTACAGAGCAGAAAATGGCAACTTCAGATGCATAAAACTTACGTTTAAAATTAAAGGTAAGATGAACTTACCAGATAATCGTTCAATTTTTCCTTAAAGTATACGAATGATAACGAAAAACTAATTATCTGTCCGTTAACATCCTAACTTTGGCTATTGGCTATAAGACATTTAGTCGATGTTGAAGTTTTTCTCTTAACAACAAATTTATTTCCGACTGCGGCATTCGTGATCGAATGAAATCGTTCGAAAACTGCTTTTTCAATAAGTAACTACAATAATACTGATTTCCAATCTAGGGCCGAACAACAACATCCCTGATTGAAAAAATTCCATAAAAATGTTTTATTTTCAGAAATAAAAAACTAATATCGATCGAAAAATTACGTTCATGACTGTCGTAATTCGACCCCTGGATGCAAAATAGGTTAATAAAAGCCTTTTTTTAATTAAAGTTTTCATATAATTGTTTTGTATATTCAGATTTTTTTGTAGACTTAATCAGCCGTTTTTTGTATTCTCAAATCGAAATCCGGAATAGTTTTCAAATTCAAATTCGCTTGACAATAAAATATATTCTATCTCACAACTGTAACTCTCGACGTGTTTTAATTCTCAATTTGTATGGAAAAATACGACACATTGATATTCTTTTTATGTAAAAAATTATAAACAAAATAAGAAAAAAGTTTTGGGTTACCTAAGTTAACTTTTAATCCTTCAGGACGAATTCCAGTCTTACACACTAAATACACTTTTCTAGTTATATTTTTCAACAATAAACTAACTACCAAAGTTGTGTATCTACACACTTATAGTGAGTACAACAATCAGCTTGTCTGAATATACTACAGACTTCAAATGACAAAAAATACAACCGTGTACGATTTTTGCATTTACTTTTAAATCTGATAATAGAAAAAAATATTGTGTAAACTCAGGTTTATTTAAATGATTATCTATGATTTAAATTATAGTACAAAAATAAAATATTTAAATTTAATAAAGATAAAAAGGAAATGTGTATTTGTAAACAAGACAGCGAGCCTTTGTGGAATGTAGTTAATAAAACAAATATTCAGCTTGTAAGTAAAATAGAGATAATTTTGTTTTCTATTTATTTTTTTATATATTTTTATATTGTCAATTAAATCATGTTGACAAAGTGAAGTCTGGATATTTTTATAATTTAAAAAGTTTTGAAATATATTTTTAAAATTATTTTGTGATTCTTTCTAGATTTAAATTTTCAACAAAAAAATCAACTAAAGTATAAATTTTCTACAATGACTATAAATTTTTTCAGTCTACTAATATTCATCAAAAAATTTTATTTACTTTTTTTTAGTGCACGTAAACCATACTTGGAAACTTTTCATTACCATTGAAATTTTATACAATTAGTTAACACTAATGCAAATGGAAAAAAATCATTACTAAGTGTAATGAAATATCACAAATGCATAAAAAACTAATTATAATTGATTAAAAAATCATTTGTTTACAAAAAGTTTATACGATTGGAAAATGATCAAAATAGCTTTATACACAAAATAATAAAACAAAATATAAAATATACAAATGTTAACCCGCATAAATATAAATATATATATTAACGAAAATTTTTCATGCTCAAGATCATAATTTTTTTTCATGATACTAACGAATTTACTATTTTATAAAATGGAAAAAATTGTAAGGATCAGCGCTAGAGGGAGTGCACACTTTCGACCCGAGCGAACAGGTTATCTTCAGCCTCCTTCTGAACCACCCAACACAAATACAGGTTGGTTGAAAAGTTCCTGCGCTCACCAAGAGATGGCACTGCTAGCTCAAAACTTTTTTTCTCAATTAGTAGAACTGTCCTGAGAACACATGAAAAGTTGCAAGTCATTCTGTCAATTCTTTTTTTGTTTACAAGCCATTTGAAGTTGACGTGTCATTGATATTTTTTAATATGGAAAAAATTGAATATCGTGCAGTCATTAGATTCTTTGTTTTGAAGGGTTTAAAAGCAAAGGAAATTTATGAACAATTGTTAGAAGTGTATAAGGAGTCCTCACCTTCAAAACGCACCGTTGAATTTTGGGCTGATGAATTTAAACGTGGTCGTACCAGCCTTGAGGACGATCCACGCGAAGGACGACCAAAAACTGCAACCACAGCAGAAATCATTGAGCAGGTACATAATATGGTTAGTGAAGATCCAAGTTTGACTAAGCGTGAAATTGCTAATGCCATAGGCATCTCAGACGAATGAGTACTCCATATTTTACATGAAGATTTACATATGAAAAAACTGTTTGGAAAGTTAGTGCCGCACACATTAACAATTCAACAAAAACTGGATCGAAAACAAATTTCTCAGCGTAATTTGGAGCGTTTTAAGCCGAATAAAACCGACTTCTTGCGTCGTTTTATAATTATGGATGAGACTTGGATCTACCATCATGATCCTAAATTGAAACAAGAACGTTTACAGAGGACTGAAACTGGTTGTTCAGCTTCAAAGCAGGTGAAGTCACAACGATCAGCAAAGAAGGTTATGGCATCAGTTTTTTGGGATGCAAAAGGAATTTTGTTGATTGATTATCTTCAGAAAGGTAAAACAATCAACTCTGAATATAATTGTAGCCTTTTGGATCAGCTGGATGAAAAAATTCGTGAGAAAAGACCTGGTTTAAAGAAGAAAAAAATCATATTTCATCAAGACAATGCACATGCTCACTAAAGTGTTTTGACGATGGCTAAATTCAAAGAATTAAAGTACGAATTGCTTGAACATTCACCGTATTCACCAGATTTGGCTCCCAGTGATTACTATCTCTTCAGAAATCTCAAACAATTCATTCGTGGAAAGCATTTTTCGTCGAATGAAGTGGCCATAGCAGCCGTAGACGGTTATTTTGCATAGCTTCCGGAAAACCATTATAAGGATTGGAACAAGTGTATTGAGCTTCTAGGAGATTATATTAAATAAAAAAATATACTTCGTAACAAAAACAGTATTCTTTCATTTCGAGCGCAGGAACTTTTTAACCAACCTGTAACTCACGGTTTTGAACAGGCATTTATATCACACACTCTAAGGAAAATGACTATGTGAAATTAAATTTTTCAGTTAGTGAATGATTATCGTACAAATGAGCTTTTTCCATCTATTTATAGAAATACTCTTTGGCAACCATCTTCGATTTTCGAATCACAAAATTTACATACAAAAACATAGGGCACGATGTAATTTATAATCTAATATAATAAACAACACTCATTTGTACGGGTAATCATTCACTATCTGAAAAATGTAATTTCACAATACCTGTTCAAAACCATGAGTTATTTGTGTTGGGTGGTTCAAAAGGAGGCTGAAGATGACCTGGTCGCTCGGGTCGAAAGTGTGCACTCCCTCTAGGGCTGATCCTTACAATTTTTTCCATTTAATAAAAAATTAGTGTTTACTATTCTTAAGTATCATTAAAAAAAATATGATCTTGAGCCTGATAAAATTAAAAAAATATTGATACAAGAAATTTCTACAACTAGAAATTTCTTCACACGAATTTTGACAGCTGGAAAAATCTAGTGTCGTAATAAACTATAAATAACTAGAATACCTGACTACTCATATAAATACTGGTACTCGGTAACGCAATAGTTCAGTTTATAAGTAAAACGCAGAGTGTGAAGAACTAAAACGTGGCTAACGTTTAGTCTATATACATCGTGTAAATAAAGTGTTTTTCTGTAATTTTTAGTGACTGTTGTAAACAAATAGAGCTATAAATAATTTCAAACAGTGTTTATTATTTGCAATATAGAAAGAACTCGATTTATTTTAAAGGTAAATAAATCAACGATTTTACAAAGGGTAAAATCGTAACAATTGGTGTCAGAAGTGTGATTGCAAAATAATAAGCAGTCATGAAATTGGAGGGGCTTAAGGTGGAGCAGCTCAAGAAGGAATTGAGCAAATTGGAGCTACCGACATCAGGAAATAAAGTCGAATTGCAAAAGAGTCTCATAGAGGAATTTGAGCGGCGTAACATTGATATTGCTACTTACGAATTTGACAAAAAAGTAGAAATGGAGGTTAGTACCCATAAAACAGAAGGTAATATGGAGTTAAGCACTATGTTGGCTGCTATGATGCAAAAGATGGGAGACAACAAAAACTGCTAGAAACTTCTAAAGCAGACAACACGAAAATGTTAGAAACTTCTAGAGCAGACAACGCGAAACTGTTAGAAGCCTCGAGAGCAGACAACAAGAAGCTATTTTAAGCTTCTAGAGCATACAACGAAAAATTATTAGCTAATCTTCAAGCTACATCTAGAGCCGACAACGAGAAACTTTTAACCAAGATGGAGACGAACGAGAAATTGCTGATGAAGATGGAAGAAAAGTTTCAAGAAACTTCTAGATAAATTTCCGAGGTTTCAAAAAGAGTGACCGACTTAGAGAATGACGTCGAGAAAAACTGCAAGATCTGGAAAGTAAAATAAATAATGCTCAATGTCAAGAGGGTCCAGTACGAATTATTCAGGAAAGTTCTGGTAGAGCAAAGGCCCCTACATTTGATGGCATCATACCGTTTCATGTTTTTAAGTTCCAGTTCGAGACAGTTGCCGCCAGAAGTATGTGGAACATCGAAGAAAAAGCTATAGAGTTGATTCTGACCTTAAAAGGAAACGCTGCAGAAATTCTAGAAAGTGTGCAAATCACCTGCAGAAATAATTATGACGACATAATGGTGGCACTGCAGCGGAAGTATGGTGGCGAACACAAAAAAGAAATATACAGAATGGAACTAAGAGGTAGACTGCAGAAAGCAAATGAGTCATTGCAAGATTTCGCGACAGAGATTGAGCGGTTGGTGCAGCTTGTCCAGGCGAAAATCATCCATTCTTAGATCAAATTAAAATTGAAGCATTTGTGAATGGAATTCGGGATTCTGATGTGAGACATGCGGTATGTGCTACGTAGAAATCGACTTTTTCTGAAACTGTCTCATTCGCGCTGGCTCAAGAGACTGCGAAGGTGATTTCCAAGCCACAAATATTTAAGGTGCGTAACCTCGAAGTGACTGCTGAAAGAGAGCAAGATATAAGCACAAAGCTAACCGAAGGATTCAGAGAAGTGCTTACGGAGTTAAAAGATGCATTTAAGCAGGCATTACGAAAGAAGCAAGTCAAGGCCAAGGATAAATGCTACAACTGCGGTAGAGTAGGACATTTCCAGCGAAATTGCAAAGCACCAAGGAAGAGCCTACGGGCCGATCAGCAATCACCTAAAGAGTCACCGTTAAACTAAAAAGAGCTAGCACTACGGGCCATGAGTTAGCTCCCACAACCGATGGCCCCACAATCTCCATATCAGTAATACAGCAGGAGAAAAACAATCTTACTGTTTATGGGTATATCAACAGGCGAAAGCACATTTTTACGATAGACACAGGAACATCACAGTCAGTCATCAGGCCCGATTTAGTGAAAAATGCAGTTGAACCACTATACGGGATAAGTCTGCGCACAGCTACTGATGAGCCTGCCTCTGTCTATGTAAAACTAACGATTGCTAACATAAGCGTCAATCACGTATTTATTGTTGCCGATATTGTGGACGAAGTAATCATTGGTGCAGATTTCATGATTGGTCACGGCATTAATCTGCATATGTGGCAAAAAGTTATGATTTGGCACAATGTTGAAATACCCCTTGATGTTGGATATGAGCAAGCGCATCGGGTAAGAAAGCTAGTTACCGTCAGCCAAAGCAGAGGAGGTAGAACCATCAGAAATAAAAAATGACCTAATAACAGCGAAAGCCCTCTTGAAAACCAGCAAAGACAAAAGAGAGATCGGGTAAGAAAGCTAGTTACCATCAGCCACCAAAAACTACCAGCACGGGCAGAAACTTTAGTATGGGTGCGTATGGAGGGAGATTGTGAGGACGGCAGCTTGTGGGTGGTAGAACCATCAGAAATAAAAAGTGACCTAAAAACAGCGAAAGCTCTCTTGAAAACCAGCAAAGACAAAAGAGTTCCTGTTAGAGTACTGAACCTATCAAATTCTGAAAAAGTTGTCCGAGCGAACTCTGAAATAGCCAAATGCACTCAGAAAATACAGCTCTGTCTTCGCCATGAAAACCCAAAGTCAAGGAAGAACGGCGATTGTAAAACATCGAATAAATACTATTGAAGCGGGGCCAATAAAGCAGGCGCCCAGAAGTATTCCTCTAGCAAAACGAAATGAAGTAAAGGAGTTAGTCAACGAAATGGAGTAATCGAACCATCTTCTAGCCCATGGAGCTCGCCTATAGTTTTAGTTAAGAAAAAAGATGGCAGCACCCGATTCTGTGTTGATTACAGAAAACTAAACGATATCACCAAGAAGGACAGCTATCCACTACCGAGAATTGACGACACTCTTGACACGCTAGCAGGAACAAAATGGTTCTCCACATTGGACTTGCAAAATGGTTATTGGCAAGTAGAAATTTGTGACCAAGATAAGAAGAAAACTGCCTTTAGCACAGCTGATGGATTGTGGCAGTTTAATGTGATGCCCTTTGGACTCTGCAATGGTCTGCAACATTCGAGCGGTTAATGGAAAATGAGCTGAAAGGACTCCACTTGAAAACTTGCCTAGTATACCTTGACGACATAATTGTCATGGGAAAAACTTTCGATGAACACCTGAAGAACTTAGCAGAAGTTTTAAGGCGAATATCTGCGGTTGGACTCAAGCTTAGCGCAAAGAAATGTACACTGTTCCAGAGGGAAGTCAAGTATTTACGGCACCCGTAACTGCAGAGGGTATATCCACCGATGAAGATAAGATTCGGACTGTGAAAAATTGGCCTCGCTCGAAAAATCTGCACGAGTTGCGCAGCTTTCTAGGTCTCTGCACATACTACCGACGATTTGTACCAAATTTTGCCAGTGTGGCTGCGAGTCTACATGAGCTGACTAAGAAGCCGCGACCATTTTATTGGGATGAAGCCCAAGAACAAGTATTCCTAAGGCTCAAGGAGTTATTATGCACTGCACCGCTTCTTGGATATCCTGTGGCCGGGGAAAAATTTGTGCTGGATAGCGATGCAAGCGGACACGGAATAGGAGGTGTGCTTTCGCAGGTGATCAATGGCACCGAAAAAGTCATAGGCTATTAAAGTCGAGTACTTTCGAAACCCGAAAGGAACTACTGCGTTACACGGCGGGAACTCTTGGCACAGGAAAGGCATAAAGCATTGCAATGCGGACGCCCTTTCAAGACGCCCCTGTAATTTAGAGTGCAAACATTGTTCGAGGGCTGAAGAAAAAGAGTGCATCGTTGATATAAGACTAACGCATATTGAGTCAAGTGAAGCCTGGTCAGTGGCGCAGCAAAATGACCCCATACTGTCAAAAATTATGTCAGCCAAAGCAGAGGAAAGGAGGCCTACCCGTGAACAAATATCAGCTGAATGTCCGCTAATGAAGGTGTATTGGGCCCAGTGGAATTGCACTCTGACCAGGGAAGGAATTTCGAATCAACTATCTTCAAGGAAATGTGTGAGTTATATGGAATAAGAAAAACAAGAACTACCCCGCTGCATCCACAATCTGATGGCATGGTCGAAAGATTCAATCGCACTTTAGAGGAATACTTAAGAAAAGTGGTCAGTGCACATCAGAAGGACTGGGACGATGTAATGAGGGTTTAATGAGGGTCAGCTGGTTCTGCTATTTAACCCGCAACGAAAAAAAGGATTATCTACCAAACTACAAACGCATTGGGACGGACCCTATAGGGTAATTAAAAGGTTGAATGTAATTTTTAGTGACTGTTGTAAATAAATAGAGCTATAAATAATTTCAAACAGTGATTATTATTTGCAATATAGAAAGAACTCGGTTTATTTAAAAGGTAAATAAATCAACGATTTTATAAAGGGTAAAATCGTAACAATATAATTAAAACAGATAAATCAAATAATATACAAAATTTGCATATTAACAAAAAAATTAACATATAAAATTACGGTTAATAATGATAATAGTTTTTTTTAATTGGTGCATTAGTAATGGTGATCAATCAAATAAGATCCATAAATCATTACCATTAAATTAAACAATGGTAATGAAATTTATCATTATTTAGTTTTTTATTTAATTCCTACATGCGTTGATGTACGCTTTTTTTGCGACGGGGGTTATTTTTTGAGTAACTTCTTTGGTATATACAATTCATACCAATTAAAAACATACAGCTAATTGCGCTTAACAAAGAACAGCTTTAAGTAATTAACACATAAATTAACATTTATTTACTAAAAACGATCAATTGCTTTAATAACTTCTATGTGACATGTACTTGTCTGTACTAACTACCGCAAATTATTCACTGTAATTACATATCGTAAAAAATAGAAGTATTTAATGTAAGTACTATATAGATGCTACAAGATGTCAGAGTGAAAGCTATATTGAATGAAGCGAGTTCTTTTGTTTAACACAATTATCAGTATCTTGTCGGTGTTAATTTGTTTAAGATATTTTTTGGGAAAAACGATGAAATTCATGAGATAAATAGAAATCGTTTTAAAGAAAATTCTACACAAGTTGGAAAAATCGGACAAATTTAAAAAAAAAACCCTATACTACCGTTCGAGAAATTAATAATAACTTTAAGGTAACTAAATATGTTTTTATTATTGAATTCTTCGAATTAGTGAATATGTATGTGTATAAAATTTGTTTATTAAAATAAAATCAATTTAATAAATATTATTTTAATGTTTAAGTTCCATTTCACACATAGCAACTTTTGTTGTGGCTAATCTCGTTAATTCTCTTTTAAAGTTGCCTTTTTTCATCAATTTTCGTTTACATTTGATTTCAAATAATCTATGCAAAACAAATTTGAATTAATGTAATTTTTGTAACATTTCTAAGAAATTTTCGGAGGGATTCAAGAATGGAAAATTGTTTGAAAACAAAACTGCGGATTTTGAATATAGCCAAACTCGGGCTAAATTAAAGGCAGAAATTATGATACATACTTCCACTTCTTATCGTGCATTGGCAAGCAAATATAATGCCAACAAAAATATTTATCAGATATAAGACAAATCAAATGTTCAAAAAACACGTTCTATAAATCTAAGAAAACTATATTGATTACGTCGTGCCCTGTTACAAAAATTGTTTTCTGTAGGATCACAAAACATTTGCATCATGGATGATGAGAACTATTTGACAAAGGAGGGTTATACATGGTTATTAAAATACTTTTGTTTTTTGGCAAACTTGAAAAAAAATGTGTTTGGAAAGAGTTAAAAATCTAAAATCGTTGACTGTTTTATAAACAAAATTGATAGAGGCAATGCGTAATGAATCATATTATAGAGGAAAGGCCCATTTGTTGTGGTTATGAATTTCTTTACAAGATTAGTTTTTGATATGTGTTTTAACAGCCACATGCATAGACATTTTTTGTTGATTGTTTTAAATGTTAATTTGATTTATAAGACTTTTAAAAATTAACAAAATATCTATGCTTTTAGATATAAGTGTGCATAAAAGTTTTTGTTACTGTAAGCCAGTTCATATTTCATTCCACTTACTTTAGAATTTGCTTGAATGTATTTTTCTTTTAATTTTATTATTATTATTATTATTAATAATATTATGTTTTTTTTTTGAGCTGTTCGATAAGCCGGCACCAAATTTGTGTTTTGTACCGATTTAACATATATAGTTTAATATATTTGAAGTTTGTAAAACTGGCAGTTGGTTAAACATAATATTCGTTAAACTTACTTTAACATCTAAGGCCTGTATTTACAAAGATGTTTTCAAAATAATTACAGTTTAATAAGTCAAATTAGCATGCAACATAACAACAAAAATCCTTCAAATAGCCATTAATAAGAATGACATTTTTTTGTAACCAAGCGTATAAAACTGTATTGTTGTTTTTGTGATTATTAACAACTTGTAAAAAATTTCCCAGCCTATGGGGTTTTCAATAAATTGTCTTATTCTACGTAAATGCAAAAATTATAACCTGATAGTAAAACAAAACGAAAGACTTAAGACACAAGCATTTGCATTAGTTTTGAAACTTTCCATTTGTTTCGAATTATATTCATTTCGATCAATATAAATATGCATTTTTGTTTTTTTTATTAAAATGTAAATTTATTCTCACCCTTTTATAGTAATAAAACAATAACTACATTAAGTTAATACACCCTACCCTCTTACATTACGAAAGTGCTAATCAAATAGTTTTTGAATTTTTCGTTTTCGACAAAATTATTCTACTAAGGCAGTAACAATTCGATGGCTGCTTTATAAAGTCTCAGGAGCCAAGAGTGAAATTTTTTTTGATATACAATGCAGTAAATAACGCAAACAGCCGTGTTAATTGGGAGTGAGGTGTATGTAAAACAACACATGTATTTATAATATTAATCAGAATTTCCATAATTTGAACATGTAATTCCAATAATAATGTAAACGAAAATATATTTTAGCAAAGTCATGACTTTTTTAATCACATTAATCCATATTAAAAGGGTATGTAAGGTGTTTAACTTTTGTTTCTCCACGGTTAATATTTAGTTTATAACCACTTTAATATATGTTTCCGGTTGAGTTTTTAAGTAATCAAGTTCGCGCATTTGCAATCGTATGTTATATACATAAAATATGTATAAAAATAGAAAAATATCCATTAAAAACTAAAAAAAAATATGCATTAATTTTTGAATTATTTCAACTTTTTTAATGTTATCAAATCAATTTTTATATTTAAAAATTTCTTTAAACATTGAAAATTACTGTCAATCATCGTCTAAAAGTTAGTAAATTATAATTTTCTAATACACAATTTTTTTATCTTTGTAATAATAAAAAATTAGCTTATAAATTTAAATGACACTTATTACTGCAAAAGTACAAGTTTGGTAATATATTAAAAATATTTTATTTAAGCCAAAATATAGATAAAAAATGCATTTTTAGCAAAATATATATTAAGAAAAATCGATGGGATATTATTGCAAATTTGATGATTTGTTAATTTACGCTGTTTTCAAACTAACGACAAGCATGTGTTGACATGAACTTCCCAACCCTAGTAATTAAGTTCGCGGGGTTTTATTGAAATTTATTTTGTTTTAAAATACTAAAGTACTAAAAAATAATGCAATAAATTATATTTCTAGAAATTTTAAAACGTTTAATATAAATTTAATATAAATTTTAAATTTTCCAAATTTTTTTTTTTAAATTATTTTTTAATTTTTCCAAATTTTAAATGATTTGTTTATTGTTTAATTTAACGTACATCGTATAAATAATAAACTACACTTTAAAGTCATTGATTTTTTCAAAAAAAGTTTGTTTACTTAAAATATTAACACTGATGTAAAAATACCAATATTTAAATATTACTTAAGTTCATAACTCACTTCCTAAATACACTATTTTAAATAAGTTTTTTTTTTTTACAGTTATTAATATAATTTGGTGCTTATGTTTTTTTTTAGTTTTATTATAGCGGGAATAAAATTTCAAAAGGTTTAACAAGTATACGTTTCTTATTTGCACACTTATCACGGTTTATTCAAGATGAAGTCGAAATATCAACTAAATTGAATATTGACGAATCAGTCGAAATTATACTAAAAGTTAGTACTTGCGTGCATGCATGTAATGAGTAAAACGTTGCTATTTTACCTTGTATTTGTGCACAAGTAAAGCCCTTTTTACATTATCACATTTTGTAATAATGAATGTCATGAAGCTGTAAAGTGAAAATTTCTTTGCTTTACTTTTATGCTTATTAACTTACTTTTAATTTATTAATTGATTTTAATAATATTTTGTATCAGCAAAATATATGACTTAATTAAAATTTTAACCTAATTTATGTTTTTTGTTAAAGTACGGAAGTGAATTTTTGTGTTGGCAAAATATTTAATTTAATTGAATTCTTTGTTTATGTTACGGAAGTGTAATATGTTATTGGTGTAAAGTGCAGCGTTGGTAGTGTTGACATTATTTTACCTAAGATAACATATGTTAACTCCAACCTTTCTAAGTATCAGTGTCTCACTGATTGATCATGGCAAAATTTCATGGGTAATTAATCCTAAGTTCGGGGAAATTTGTCGAAGTTGGAAATTGTAGTCGCTGTGTGGCCTTTGCATTTAGAATATAATTGAATAATCAATATTATTGAAAACCCAATGAACAGTAGGGCGAAGTTAGAGCTAATCGAAATTAATCCCTTATGTGAAAGGTTATCCAGATGTTAAATATTGTCAAGATGAAGATGGTGGAGATATTGTAGATCCATTTTAATTTCCTTTTCTGTCAAGTTGCCCTGTAGTACCGGTGGAAAGAAGTTGTTTCCCAATTTGAATATTTCTTTTTCTCAAGGGTTATTGTTTCGTTAAAGAAGTTTAAAGTAAAGGTACCATTTAGAATCTGCGAGCTGTTTCCGTAAGTAAAGTTCCCAACATAATTAGTCAAAAATATCATACCCTCTGATATGAGTTCATCTATTGGTTGTCTGGTTATTTGGTATTCTACAATTTCCACTTGATCTTTTTAACATATGGTAACTTCTTCAATTATTGTGTAGTCGCCTTTGATGCCATACTTTTCTCCGTCAGATATGAGTAAATTAGTGAAAGTGAGATATATTCTTTTGTCAATTTTGATTGTTTAACGGAGAGTTATTTTATTAAATAGGATTTTTTCTGTTTGTGGTAAAGATACTATATACAGAAGAAAAGAATCTTTTATAACCATTGAAGGTTCGTTTTTGTATGGAAGTGTTTCGATTTGGGAAACTATGTTTGCGATATCCCCTTTATTCAATATCTGTGAATGCACTATACATTTCTTTGCCAACTGACTTGCCATTACAGTTTGGCATTTTTCATCCTTCATTAAATCCAGTTTATTAAAGAGAGTTTGTGCGTGTCGGATAGTGTCATCTGTATCTACCTCTGTGATTATTGGATTGTATCATCCAGTAAATTATTGGTTGTTTTTATCAAGTATGTACTCGTTTATATTGTACAGGTTGGTTGAAAAGTTCCTGCGCTCGAAATGAAAAAATACTGTTTTTGTAACGAAATATATTTTTTTATTCAATATAATCTCCTAGAAGCTCAATACACTTGTTCCAATGATCTTCCAATAATTTTATACCATCCTTATAATGGTGTTCCGGAAGCTGTGCAAAATAACCGTCTACGGCTGCTATGGCCTCTTCATTCGAAGAAAAATGCTTTCCACGAATGAATTGTTTGAGATTTCTGAAGAGATAGTAATCACTGGGAGCCAAATCTGGTGAATACGGTGGATGTTCAAGCAATTCGTACTTTTATTCTTTGAATTTAGCCATCGTCACAACACTTTTGTGAGCAGGTGCATTGTCTTGATGAAAAATGATTTTTTTCTTCTTTAAACCAGGTCTTTTCTCACGAATTTTTTCATCCAGCTGATCCAAAAGGCTGCAATAATATTCAGAGTTGATTGTTTTACCTTTTTGAAGATAATCAATCAACAAAATTCCTTTTGCATCCCAAAAAACTGATGCCATAACTTTCTTTGCTGATCGTTGTGACTTCACCTGCTTTGAAGCTAAACAACCAGCTTCAGTCCACTGTAAACGTTCTTGTTTCAATTTAGGATCATGGTGGTAGATCCAAGTCTCACCCATAGTTATAAAACGACGCAAGAAGTCGGTTTTATTTGGCTTAAAATGCTCCAAATTACGCTGAGAAATTTGTTTTCGATCCAGTTTTTGTTGAATTGTTAATGTGTGCGGCACTAACTTTCCAAACAGTTTTTTCATACATAATTCTTCATGTAAAATATGGAGTACTCATTCGTCTGAGATGCCTATGTCATTAGCAATTTCACGCTTAGTCAAACTTGGATCTTCACTAACCATATTATCTACCTGCTCAATGATATCTGCTGTGGTTGCAGGTTTTTGTCGTCCTTCGCGTGGATCGTCTTCAAGGCTGGTACGACCACGTTTAAATTCATCAGCCAAAAATTCAACGATGCGTTTTGAAGGTGAGGACTCCTTATACACTTCTAACAATTGTTCATAAATTTCCTTTGCTCTTAAACCCTTCAAAACAAAGAATCTAATGACTGCACGATATTAAATTTTTTCCATATTAAAAAAATCAATGACACGTCAACTTCAAATGACTTTTAAATAAAGAAAGAATTCACAGAATGACTTGCAACTTTGCATGTGTTCTAAGGACAGTTATACCAACTTGAGAAAAAAAAATGTTTGAAGCTAGCAGTGCCATCTCTTGGTGAGCGCAGGAACTTTTCAACCAACCTGTATTGCTTATTATTGTTATTTATAATGGTGTCTGTTTGGTTGATAATATTGTCCCAATCAGTAGCATCAAGGTTACCCTTTATCACATTCCAGGTTTGATCCGTCATAAATCTCTTCATTTTCCTTGTCACTTTGTACAGAATCTTGTTCATTGTTTTCAAGAGTCTCTGTATTAAAAAGACGTTGTTGTTTTTGAGGAGTATTAAAAATAATGTTACTTGAGTTTGACAAGGGAGATTTTTGTGGTCGGTTCATATATGTAATTAATATGACGTGATCTTATTGAAGAATCTACTTCCATTGGTACAGGTGGTTTAGGTTGAGTAGGTATAGGCGGTGGGGTATTTTGTGAATACTGTTGGCCCTGCTTCGCTATGGTTGGTGTATTGTAAATACAAATTTGTTCGTTTGTGCTTAAATTCCTATTTGGTACTTTATATTTGCCATAATCCCTTGAGTTATGTACCTGATTAATCGGCGCAGTAATTGTGTTATACCTATTATTGGGTATGTGGATAGACGTGTTTCTGAAGTTCAGATTCTTAAATTGGAGACAAGAAGTATATGCTGCTGGAAGTGTCTCAGGCCTATGAATTGGCAACATCCTCGATACATCACCGTGAATTCCACGTATGAACACATATAAAGCCCTATTCCTATAAATTGATATTACAGCTTCGATAGTTTCTACCGAAAAATTGTCCAATTTAATCTTGTTAATAATTAATGACAACTGACAACAATTTATCATTTTGTTTTAATCTTAGCATAAAATTCGTCTATGGAGTCATTGTCTTGTGACATTACACTGAGTTCATACTCCAATGTCCATATATCTCGTTTGTCAGCATAGTGCAGAGACAAACAGTTCTTGACCTTTTCCCAACTGTCGTCGAAATTTTGTAGGATATCAAAGCTGTATCAGCAGCTCCTCTCACTTTTTGTCTCACATGTTATAATATACACTCACCAAAAAAAGTCTGTAATAGGAACTGAATTTTGCTGTTATTATGGGAAATTTTTCTAATTTGAGTCCAGCGGTATTTTTTGCTAATTTTTGCAACACATATCTGCTGACGTGTAGTACAATGAAATTTGTAGAAAAATTAGTTGCCGCTGCTAAATTTTAGTAAACTTTTTATAAAGTCGAATTTAAAATCTGTTTGCCAAAATCAGCAAAAAAAATTTACTGAATATTATTAATATTAGTACAAAATTTCAAATTTATCTTTTTTTATCGAGCATCAAAATTTGTTTTTTTATTTATTTTTTTTAGAAAATATTTTAGACAAAATTAAAAAAAAATCAAAGGCTTAAAAATTGTAAAACATAACGAATTTATCATTTTGTTTTAATTTGGTAATTTCTGTTTCGAAAAATATTTTTAGTATATTTTTTTTTACTTTTAAGGTCAAATTTTAATTGCTGATTTTTAGAACTAAGAAAACTTTATAGTGCTATTTTAAGTGGATGTGTTATTTTTAGACATGAGTCGGTATCTTCACTTCCGTATGTTTTAATTATTAGAAATAACATTTCCTTCAATATCCATTTTTTTAAAATTAGTAAATTTTTCTGCTAATTTTAAAAAATCGGTTTTCGAAAATTTGTAAAATGATTTCTGAAATTAGCAAAAAAAAAATTGTAAATATTCTAAAAAATTGTGTTATTTGAAAATGTAAATAGCAAAAAGATTTGGTAGATAATAATTTTTTTACTAAAAATCAGTACAAAAATAGTAAAATGGGATTGAAAATTGCTTAAACATTTTTTTACTAACATTTTTTTCTGAGTGCAGCCCTATAAATAGGTTTATCCTTCACTATTTCGTAGTCTCCTAATGTTGATTATACGTTATATGTCCAGGAAATATATTTGACTGGATTATCGTCAAAAATTTGGAGATCTCTAAAACAATCCGGAAGCTTACTGATTGCCACTACACTAAGAAAAATAGTTACTAGAAAAATTTGTAAGCGGGTTTTAATCGCACTTTACTATTTTTGTACTGATTTTTAGTAAAAAAATATTTTTTAGCAAATTGTTTGCTATTACATTTTACAAATTACAGAGCTTTAACAAAATATTTTTTTTTTTTATATGAGTTCTTCCTATGTGCGGACGTGTTTATATTTGCTCCGTAATTAATATATCAAAGTGCATACGAAAAATAAATAAAATGCGAAAAGACGCTTAAAACAATTAACAATAAACAAATGTTCACGGGCGACCGTTTTCTTTTTTTTTCATTTGAAATTCATAAACAAATAAAAATAAAAAATAAAAAAACATACATAACAAAATAAAAATAATGCCTGTTGGGCACTCCCCCCCCTCAGGAGAATACACTCCCGCAAAACCATATGCAAAAACTAAACTCTAGTTGTCCTAAAACAGTAAATAAGATAAGTAGTGCAAGTGTAAACGAACAAGATATAGAATCAATATCAAGTCTTTCCCCCGCCATAAATAATAACACAAATTCTCTCATGGCGCATGCGCAGTTGACTCCGCTCTCATGGAGTTCACAGTGTGCTACTCCTAATCTAAATACAACGGCAAATAATACCTATCAATATCAACCTGCAACCACATCCTCAACTATAACAACTCAAATTAATAATCTCTCACATACATACACATCAGCCAGTTCATTCGCTCCCACAACAACAACAAGTACTACTTCATACTCCGCTATTACAACTACAACTATGTCTACATCGACAAAATCTTCTCTTATGCCGATTATGTCTACATATACATACTTACCAAGTCAAGTAAAAACTCCCGTAAATAAAGAGAAAATCAACACACAAAATAATAGTAGCTCAAAAAGGTCCCGCAATTCACCTAACAATACAAATAGTACCAAAAAACATAAAACTAAAGAGCAATCTCAAAAAACGTTAAAATCTTACTGGTTAGGCCAACCTTCAACAGCAAACAGATTTGAAATTCTGTCCCAGATAGAAAATGATGAAAAATCGCAAGTAGAAAATGAACATGAAAACCATAATGCACCCCCAAATCCACAAATAGCAAAGCCAAAAAATCGCAAGCCTCCACCAATATATGTACAAAACGTTCTATTTATTGATAATCTGATCGAAGCACTAAGCACCCTACCCAACTGCAATTACGAATTAAAAGTTCTTAAAGATAATGAAGTCAAAATCCAACCTCTAGAATCTTTTCACTATACAGAAATTGTTAAACTTTTAAAAAACAAAGAAACTCAATACTATACATACAAACCGCAAGACCAAAAAGGATTTAAAGTAATGCTAAGAAATATGCATTATTCAACAGACAAAGAGCAAATAAAAAAAGAACTTTGTGAACTTGGTCACGAAGTTACACACGTGCAAAATGTACTACAAACAGGTACAAAAAAACCCTTATCATTGTTCGCAATTGAACTCAAAACTAATAAAAACAATAAAGATATATATTCCATCACTCACCTTTTACATTGTAAAATAAACTTTGAACCTCCACACCAAAAAAGATCCTTACCACAATGTACAAACTGTCAGAAATATGGACATACAAAAAACTTTTGCACAAAAAGTCCTGTTTGCGTCAAATGTGCCGGAACTCATAAAACTAGTCAGTGCCTAATAAAACAAAGGAGTGATCATATTAAATGTGCCCTATGTGGCGAAAAACATACAGCAAACTATAAAGGTTGTATGGTTTACAAAGAACTAAGAGTAAAAAAATGTCCCCCTCTTAGAAAGAAAGAAAATGAGCCTTCAACTAGTGAAGCTCCAAAACGAAATGAAACACATCAAACAAATCTACATAATAACGAACAAGCAAGATCTGAAGATAATTCTGGTCATATTACCACATACGCCCAAGCAATAAAAGCTAACAATACAGCTAATACAACAAATATTTCCACAACAAGTTCTACCTTAAATTGTAATAAAAACACAACAAATAACTCCACAACTAGTTCCGTACTAACAACTAGATTTCAACAATCAAATAATGATATGCAAGATATCAAAGATATGATGAAACAGCTTATAACACAAGTATCTAATATGATGAATATAATCACAGTTCTACTTTCAAAAATTGATGGACAGATAAAATGATTTAAAGATTATCCTTTGGAATTCGAATGGGCTAGGTCAACACGTCCTTGAACTAAAAACTTTTATATATAGGAACTCTGTAGATATTTTATTAATATCTGAGACACACTTCACACAAAAAAGTTACTTAAGTATACCTAACTTTACAATATTTAATACAAATCATCCTGACAATACCGCCCATGGGGGTACAGCAATAATTATCAAAAACTCAATTAAATGTACTGAACTTGAAAGTTTCAGAAAAGATTACCTCCAAGCTACCTCAATATTAATTGAAGACTTGTTGGGCCCACTCGTGTTGTCTGCTGTGTATTGTCCTCCCAAACACAATAACACTAAAATTGAATACATTAATTTCTTAAAGTCAATTGGTAATCGTTTTATTGCTGGAGGAGACTTCAACTCCAAAAACACTTTCTGGGGCTCGAGAATAACTCTTACAAAGGGCCGACACTTACTTGAAGCAATAAGAGAAACAAATAGCAAATTTTTAAGCACTGGAGAGCCTACTTACTGGCCAACTAACTTAAACAAAAAACCTGATTTAATTGACTTCTTTATCACGAAAAATATAAAACATGAACATTTAAAGATAGAATCGTGCTTCGAACTATCCTCCGATCACTCACCCATTATACTCAAATTCGAAAGTAATGTTCTTCTTGCGACCCATAACAAATTTTCTTACAACAAGAAAACAGACTGGGAGTGCTTTAGAGAAATAGTTGAAAATAAACTTGATATACAGATATCACTAAAAACCAAAAAATCCCCTGGCTATGACAGAGCAACGGGCAAACTATTAAAAGAACTACCAATGAAGGGACTTATCTACATAAGAAATATCTTTAACGTTATAATAGCAATGAAATATTTTTCTAAAGTATGGAAAGTTGCAGAAATAATCGCTATTGCAAAGCCCAACAAGGACGCAACAAGGGCTACTTCATACAGGCCAATAAGTCTATTACCACTTTTATCTAAATTATTCGAAAAACTTATTTTTGATCGACTAGAACCAATACTTATAGAAAGAAATCTTATACCAGCGCATCAGTTTGGTTTTAGACACATGCACTCTACGATCCAACAAGTACATAGAGTAACTAACAAAATCTCATCTGAAATTGATAAGAAAAATTTTTGCGTGGCCACATATCTTGATGTAGCGAAAGCGTTTGACAGTGTGTGGCATGCTGGCCTACTTTATAAATTGAAAAAAAAATCTGCCAATGGACTTTTTTCTTATTTTACAAAGTTATTTAACTGACAGGCACTTTTATGTTAAATATAAAGATGAATGCTCAAGCATAATTAAAATGGAAGCGGGAGTTCCGCAAGGTAGTGTCCTTGGCCCTATCCTATACCTTCTGTACACAGCAGACATTCCTACTCCAACAAGAAACACAGATATGATTGCAACATTTGCAGACGACACTATCCTTTTGTCATCAAATAAAGATATAACTTTGGCCATATCAAACCTTCAACAATTGCTGGACAATACTCTAAACTGGTTTAAAACCTGGGGTATTTTAGTAAATAGTGAAAAAACAGTACAAGTGACTTACACAAATAGGAAGATAAGTGACCATCAAGCAGTTACGATAAACAACACTCCGATTCAAAATGATAATAAAGCTAAATATCTTGGCATGATAATCGACTCTAAATTAATCTGGAAAAATCATATCATCCGTAAAAAAAACGAAGTAAAGTACAAATTTGGACAACTTTACTGGCTCTTAGGAAAGGATTCAACTTTATCCTTACAAAACAAATTGCTCATATACAAAACAATAATAGCAACAATAATAGCTCCTAATTGGAAATATGGCGCAGAGCTCTGGGGTACTGCAAGCAACTCTAATATAAAAATCATCCAACGAGTTCAATCAAAAATACTGAGAACTATTATAAACGCCGAATGGTACATATCCAATGAAAATATACATCGTGATCTTAACGTCAGCACAGTCCAAGAAGTCATAAGGAATTCCAGCTTAAAACATACATTTAAACTTACAACTCATTCTAACAATGATATTAGACAACTTCCCTATAACGAGCTTTCAGATTCAAGAAGACTTAAGCGTTGCACTCCATCGGAGCTATTTGTCCGATTCTTATAAATTGATAATTTGGCAAAATATATTTTATATAATTTAATATAAATGTTTACTTACACTAAATATAAGTAATCTTAAGTGTTGATTTAAGTTAATTAATACCCTAACCTCAAAACTAATTACTAATTGTCATATAAACCAAGGTGTAAATAAAATGGGATGTTAAAAAAAAAAAAAAAATTTTACAGATTTTTGAAAACCGATTTGCTAAAATTAGCAAAAAAAAAGTGGATATTGAAGGTGATGTTATTTCTAATTAAAACTTTCACCTACAAACTTAAATTGCCTTAAAATGTTACATAGATTAAAAAAGGGATCGGAAGTGAATATACCGACTCATGTCTGAAAATAGGACTTCCACTAAAAATAGCACTAAAAAGTTTTTAAGTTCTATAAATCAGCCCTAAAAACAATTAAAATTTGACCTTAAAAGTAAAAAAATATTGACTTAAATATTTTTCAAAACAGAAGTTACCAAATAAAAACAAAATGATTAATTCGTTTACGTTTTAACAATTTTTAAGATTTTTAAGCCTTTGATTTTGTTTTTAATTTTGTATAAAATGTTTTTGAAAAAACACATAAAATAAAAAAAATTGATGCTCGATAAAAAAAAATAAATTTAAAATTTTGCAGTAATATTATAAATATTTAGTATTTATTTGCTGATTTTAGCAAACAGATTTAAAATTCCACTTTACAAAAAGTATACAAAAATTTAGTAGCAGCTACTAATTTTTCTACTAATTTCATTGTACTACACGTCAGCAGACATGTGTTGCTAAGATTAGCAAAAAATACCGCTGGGCTCAAATTAGCAAAATTTCCCGCAATAACAGCAAAATTTTTAGTTGCCATTACAGACTTTTTTTGGTGAGGAGCCGTAGGATTTGACACTTTTTCTAGGTTCGTCATCCTAGCTGAAAGAATTTTTATTTGCTTTAAGGGCACCGCTTAATTGCGTAAGAGCTTCTTGAATTAGTTCCATTCTCGTTTTAATTTTATGAATCGCAAAATAATGTTAAATTACTGTTTTTTGTACTGAACAAGAAATGTTATGTGTAATTGTTTTTTTTTTCTTCCGCACTTTAAAAAAATTTATAAGTTGTATAACTTATTTGATTTCACTTTTGTTCCAATATAGAATTATCTTTTGTTTTCGGAATAAAAGTAGATGTTTGCTTTTTTTGTAATTGTATAATTTTAATATGAAATATTTAAAAAAAAATTTAACTCAATTCTGCTCCAAGTTTTTCTTTTTTGTTTAGAAATTTCCCTTGTTTTCAGAATTTTGTTACTTTTTATAATAATAGATTTTTATGATTTTCTCACGTATTTTTGTATAAATCCCAATTTTATCTTTAAAGGAATTTTTGTTTAAATCAAGCTGTCCTTACTTACAAAATTTTGTTTAATATTAGTAAAGAATAGAAAATTACATACATACGAATATAAATCATTTCCTTTGGACGGTCCTCCTAATCCTTTTTGATTTCTTCTACTTGTGCACGGGTGGCGTCACGATTTTCAATAAGGTTCCGGGTTGAGATTAATTGCAGCAACTCGTCTAATCAGCGACAGTCTAGATCTTTTAAGCTCGTCTAATCAGCGTTAGTTTAGCTCTGTTTAGATTTGTTTATCCCTTTTTTATAATAAGGGTTTTGTTTATGGCAAATCCTTTTACAAAGGATTTTATTTATTGCCGTTTTCAGCGAAGCTTTTGTTTATGGCGAATCCCTTATTATGGATTTTATTTTTTGCCGTTTTTTCGCGAATCCTTCTATGACACTAAGGATTTTTTGTGTCGGATTTTTTTTTTAAAGTTTTCGGTTTGTTTGGGCGCCAGTTATTGTAATAAAAATACCGCGCTGTGCTGACAATTAACTAACTAATTATTTATTTTGTTCTTCTTTTTATAGTTACAAGTTACGCTTAACACTGAACAACAACTTTGTGAAACGCGTGGAAGATGTTGAAAACGTGAAACATGTATTTACATTGCCAACATCTTTCATCTGCCATTTATTCAGCTGTCAAAAAAATAAAAGAAAAAGACGCATATTTTTTGTTAAAAATAAAAAATGGATTTAGAGAAAGCATTAATCATTGGAGTAGTTGTTGCTTTGCAAGAACAAACTCGAATTTTAATGCATTGCATTGAAATATTAAAGGTCATTCTGGAAGAAGACGATGATGAAGAAGAATTTTTTGTAGACATAAGAATGAAATTCTTACGTGCCGCTCATTTTCCTTTGTTGAATTTTTGTTTATTTTCTGCAATGTCAGTTTGCGAGTGATGACACAAAGAAAATCGATTTTTTTGTTCATTTTTTAGTGATGACACTTAAAATAACGAAAGATGTAAGATGGAACAAAATGAGGAAGGATCATCTTTTGCAGATGTAGAAAGATGTAGAATTTTTGGCCTGTATAATTCTTATGGGAAGATGTTAACATCTTTGCAAATTGATGAAAGATGTAGCTAAGTGGAAAAAGGCTATTAATTAGTGTTTCCAATTCGGTTTATCGATTAACCGATTCCTCGATTAATCGCCTCTATTTCGGTTAATGTCGAAACAAATAATTTAAAACTCAAATAATTATTCGACCTTAATAATCGATTAAAATATGTCGACTAACCTGTTAAATTTTTCATATGAATTTTTTTGTTACTTTTCTTTAAACTTCTTGATTTTCTTAACTTTGGCAAAAAAAAAAACACCAACTAAATGCAATCAAATTAATTTGAAATCGACTGAATCAAAACAAATGTTATATAGGCTTTAGGATATATGATAGACAACTTTTATTTTTGTTTCAATTCCTTTAAAAACAAATTTTAAATAATATGAAATTAGATTTTCATGTGCAAAAAATTGAAATAGAGCTTTCAACGTCCGTGTACATATATTTCGAGCTATCAAAATATCTCATCAGAACGCGAAGTTTAAGAAAACCTAGAGCCTCTAAGCAAAGTTTTAATAAAAAAACCTAAAAAATATATATTTTTCTTCTTAGCAATGAAACAAGTGACTAGGTATATTCCTAACAAGCTCTATGACGTTACTTATATAATAAAATTGCTTATATTCGAAAACTGTATTTTCTAAAAACAGTTTCGTTTAAAATTCTATGAAAAAATTTATAAAAACTAAAAAATAACATAGATTTTTTTTTTCTAATTTGATTTATCAACAAATTTTGATGAAGTAGGAGCTTCAGTAGAATTAAGTTGCTTAGTCAAAAATATTTAAGAATTCGTTTATTTGAATTCTTAATTGCACAAACACAGAAAAATCGGTGAGGAATTGTCAGGAATATGCGTAATTTTTATATATTTTTTTTATAGATAACCTCTTTAACTAAAACCAGGTAGTGAAAGAGTTAAGGAACAGTGGCGGTTCTATCAAACTTTGTTTGTGATTTTCGCAAAAATTATTCATACCATATTTAAAATTAAAGCCGACTTTATCAACAAAATGTCAAACATCGGTAAAACACTATCATACACTGCATATTTAAGGGTTTTCTTCCACTAAACACGTCTGACATTTTCTTTTTAAAGAGTCGTCAGATTCCTCTGAAAACCCCAAGATTATAAGGCATGATTCTTAAAAAATCTCAAGATGCTTTGAATTGTCCTAAACAAACACTTTAGAAACCAACGCAATAGCCTTAACTAGATATTTCAGCAAAAAACAGCACTTTGTGTTCTTATTGACGAAAGGCAAACATTTATTTTTCATCAAACGATTAATCGATTAATCGCCAATTTTTCCGATTAATCGACCCGAATAACGGATTATTCAATTTTCTTCCTAACCGATTAACCAGCAGGGTCGTATAATTGGAAACACTATGTTTAATGATCCGCCTATTTGAAAAGCATATATTGCTGCGTATGTAGTAGTCTGCGTCTTTCAACCCGGCTTCATGACATAATAAGCACCTCCTTTGTGCATTACAAACCTTGGACCTATGCGCCAATCTGCAACATTTCCTATAGACATCTGTCCGATTTGGCACAGAGCATTCTCTGGCTATATGTCCTTGATCGAGGCATCCATAACACTACTCAGATCTTTTTTTCACCCCTTATCTACACACGACCCTACCAATCCTTATTTTCTCAACTTCCAGTAGCTCTGTAGTAATATTTAGTCTTAGATATATCACGGCCTGTCTGGTCCTACCGTATGCCTTCCTAATGCCTCTTTTACATTTGTGGCATCCTTTAGCGCACTTAGCAATTCTCCTTTATGGATTCATCCATGTCCCTGACAGAAATTATAGTGTTCTTCATCAGCGATCGGATCTCTACACCTTCGCCTAGGTTATTGCCTAAAATTATAGTGTCCTTCATCAGCGATCGGATCTCTACATCTTCGCCTAGGTTATTGCCTATTGCATTTACCAACTTGTTAGCGTAACCTTTGCCCTTTTTCAATTTTACTAGAACTTTACCGTTTCTAGTTCTTCTTATTCTAGTGGCAACTACGCTGATTTCAGCGGGATTTACGGTTTTCTTCATTTGTCTTATCACTGCCGCATAGATTTCAGAGTTACTTGCTCTAATATCAATGGCCTCTTCCTGGTAGTGAACCTGCCGCCTTTTATTGTCTGGCGCGTCTTCCTTCTCTCATTACGGTGTTTAACAGTCTCCTATTTAGTTACCCTGAACAACTATTGGGGTCCAGCCTGCTCTGTTTTTGAATAGCACTATTTATTTTTACCTTCTTACGAACTCCTGTTTATATTGGTGTTGTTGTTGGGAATGTTGCCGGTGATGCCGACTGCAGTTTTTTTCCCATATCGCTTGGTTTGTCAATAGTGTTATCTTTCACTATGATGACCTGAACAGATTTACACTCCATTCTAGCTCCGATTTCTTTACCGACCTTTAGGATTGCATCTCTTTACTTCCTTAGCTGTTGGTTAAGTTCCATAACATAGGAAAGGTTATCGCGTATCGGTTTGAGTATGTTATTTGCTACTATAACAAGTAAATAACTCCTCCTAAAAGGGTAGACGTTATCTGTCGCGGTTTCTTTTCCATTTTGGGTCCTGTTCTTTATGTTGTTGTTATTTGTGGTCGTGCTAATATGTTTTCTGGGTCCAAACTCAAAGCCGCTATTGCCGCTCGATGTGCAGTCATGTTAAAATCCCATGATTATCTATGCATTAATGGGGCCTCATGTCAGAGCCAGATCCCTGCAAATCAGAAATTTTCCATTGGAACCCACACCACCAACCCAATGCTGATGAGCATTGAACGTACTTTGGGATTCGCTACGTTTTAATAGGACGGAGGCAGCTGGAGCATTAAACTAGGATCCACTTCAGTAGAATCTCACTTCTAACTACTTGGATAATAGAATGCCACAGCTGTCGGCCCGGTGTTGTGTTAAATCTAAAAACAATATCCAGAAATACCATAATCAAGACCGTACTGGTCTTGGTCTTAATGCCTTTCGGCGGAGTCCTTCCGGGGGTATGCCTGAATCCAATACATTTCCAGTAATACCATAATAAAAACCATACTCGGCTTGGTATTAATGCCTTTCGACGCGTAGTGACTAGGGAAACCATGGAGTCGTCACGCTCCCAACTACAACTCCTCTCACAGGACTTCTCCGAGCACATGTACCATTTCAGTACTCTCTCTATACCTGCCAAATCTTGGGTCTGCGGAGGCGTTACTCCCTGATATCCTCCACTGAAGATGCTGGCTCTGTCTGTATTTTTTCCATCATCAGGCGAAAACGGCTGAACCGATGTTCCTAAAATTTTTGGATCATATTCAACCTACCCCAGGATTTGGCAAAGGGGCGCCTCCAATTTAACCAAAATTTTTAAATTGATATTCTACGGTTTCTATTTAACGTTTTCGAACAAAATTTTTTGAGAAATCTTACAAAATTTTTCTTAGTCACTGCACAAAAATCGGAGGAGTAAGGTCAAAGGGCGTGTCAACTCCAACCTAACAACCCAAACTTTTAAATTGGTTTTTATCGGCTCCTGTAACACATATTTGAATTAAATTTTGAACAGAATTTCCTAATATGTGTTTAACTCTGCATAAAATATAGGCGTCATAGAAACAGTGGGCGTTGCTCCTGTAAAATGTAGCAAATATTTTTAAGGACTTACCCAAAAGTGGGCGCGGTAGGAGGAAAGCACGTGACACCTGCAGTATAACCAGCAATATATATCGACTTCTGTTATATGTATTTGAGCAAAATTCCTAACCCAAACCCAAACCCCTTTAATTAGAAATCTGAAATATAAAAAATGGTGCATGGGCTAACTCATTGATGAGGTACATTTTAGCCTCCCTCTTAAATTTGGTTTGTAGGTTCAGCTAAGACTGAATTTTTCAAAAATCCTACGGGGAGGGGCAAAAATGAGAAAAGTCTCCCCCCAAAGCCCGAAACTTAAAATATGTGTTCCATTAAATATGTTCTAACTCATTCATAAGATATATTTTAGTATTATCGCCAGGGATGTGGTAAAAATGCGAGCACAAAGGGCGAAAAGCTCTCTTAATGGCCTGCCTAAACCACTAGAGCTAGAAAGTTGAAATTTGGTATGAAGGTGAAGGCATCAGCTAAGAGGTGATTGTTTAAAAACCCAGAAGGGAGACAAGTCTCTCCCATGACGACCTACCCAAACTCCTTTGTATAGAAACCTAAAATTTGTAATACATGTAGAATTAGCCCATACTTTAACTGATAAGACAAAATATTTGGACATCCATATGGCTAGTGGCAAAAGGGCCTTGACGAACTGTACTGGCTATTAACCTGAAACTTGATATACCTGTTTCTTGGAGTATGGGCTAACTACTTAGAAATTTACAGGAGAATTAGGAATGTGTCCTATTTGGCGGCCTAGCCTCATTTTGAATAGAAACATAAAACAATTATAAAATATGTGAACTCTGAAATTTAAAATGTGTTCCCTCTGTAACAAGGTACTTTTGGAACCACTTTCATCTGGGGACTCCGCAAGCAAGGCTAGGCGGCTTTGCTAACTTCCCAAAGTTAACAAATCCAAACAAATTAATGACTGCGAATAATTTACAATTAAAATTATTAACATTTTACTTTTTTAACAAAACTGCTGATGTCGTGTTTCAAACAATTAGACCATTTATACACTTGCTGGGTGTGTGGATTCGAATTTCGTCTGGGAATTTATTATTAAGCAATGTGATAGTTTGTTGAGTTTGCAGATTTAATGTTGGCACGTTTTGTAGGTTGTTACCTATTGCAGTTTTTGTTGTAATTATTGTATGGTTTTATTTTAGTGGTTAACTCCTCCCCCTCTTAGTTCATGCTTCCTCACATGAATGACTATATTTCAGAAAAATTAAAGTCGTGGATACTCTGGTTTTTTTAACTTCTTGATGGTAACGATATGGAGTCTTTTTGGATTTTTATTATTACATAGTTGTACGTCCTCCACAATTTATATTTTTTTCTCTGTTTTAGTGGGCTTTGTATTATTCCTGGATAAATTACTTTCACCTTCATCAGTTTAATTTTTCCTCTTTCTTTTCATTATGTAGGTAATAATAACCAATATTAACTATAGATGACACCTTGTATACATTTAGTGCGCTATTTATCCCACCGGTCGAGATCACGACGAGCCATGTTCAAGGCTGTCTGGCAATCAGCTGGAGTAGCTGTAATAACTAGTTTGTGTATATTAAAATTTATTTGAACTATTAACTATTTAAGTCAATAACGCTTTTTTATTTTCACTTTCATGCAATTAGGAACAATTAGATTAAAAATAGGATATTTTTAGTCTATTTTTATATCCTCCCAGGTGGGACTTCAAAAGAGGGAGCAGGGGACAAAAAAGTTCAGGTTGGAAAGAAACTTAATCAGAAATTAAAAAACTGTTTAATTCGATATTTTTAATTATTTAAAGAAAACTAGTAAAAGTTTGTGGTCAAGTTAAGTCAATTTAGTTACATAATTCCATGTTATATAAACTAAAAACAAACAATTTCCTGTAATTTGTGATACTAGTTAAAGTTATCAAAGTGAACTATATATAAACTCGATTTATTTACTAAAACTTCTCTTATTCTTAGTTTAAACTAGCTTCTGAATCTGATAGATTTTCTTTGAATTATTTATCAGAACCTGGAACAGTAATTTAACAGCTAAACTGACAGTTCTAAAAATAACTTGTAGTACAACTTCTTGTACTTTATAATCTGTTTTTCTGTGGATTTAACACCTATGATTTTTGTTTGAAATTATTACTATATTGTTACGGAAATTTTATTCTTCAATTTCTATATAATTGTAGAAACACAAATTCCCATATGCCTGCCCTGAAATGTGAAACAGTTGCCATCAACGGCAAATCTTTACCACACCTACATAGTGTTCGTTTATCAACCTCAAAGAAGAAATGCTATAACTGCGGTCTTACGGCCGATCATCAGTCAGCACAAGAGTCACATTTAAACTAAAAAGAGCTAGCACTACGGGGCACGAGCTAGCTCCCATAACCGAGGGCCCCACAGTCTCCATATCAGTAGTACAGTAGGAGAAAAGCTATCTTACTGCTTATGGATACATAATCATGCAAAAGCACATTTTTACGATAGACATCGCAGTCTGTCATCAGACCCAATTTAGTTAAGGAGGTAATTGAACCATTATATGGGGCGCGCAGCTACTGGGAAGACTGGTTCAGTCTATGGTAAAGTGAATGTAAAACTAACGATTGCCAACATAAGCTTCAATTACGTATTTATTGTTGCCGATATTTTGGACGAAGTAAACATTGTCGCAGATTTCATTATTACCCAGCAAAATAAAATGGATGTTATTCTTCACGAATCTCTTTTTCAGAACATCCAAAGAAGTTAATAGTTCAAATTTTTCGATTTGTAAGAAGTCATTTTAAACAACTTCCAAAATGTTGATATTAACTCCTACTAGTAAAAAAACAATTATTTAGTTAGTCCATAAATGGTTAATTCCTGCAGTCATTAAATGCCTTATTGAAAACATATTTTGCATACTAGAGATATTCACTTTGTCCTGGTCGGAATTATAATTCCTGGCGTGTTCAAAATCACATTTTTAACTTAAAACAAGCCACTCCCTATATATTTTTTTTGTAGTCCCTATACTTAACAACTTCCGTAAACTAATCAAAAAGTCCATCTGTTCATCGATTTTTTATAGCACCGAAACAAACTACTTCCTCCAAATGACACACCAATGTTAAAATCATTAATGATTCACCGAAATTTTCACAACTTCGTGTTCAGTAGATGTAGTGTTTAACTACTTCTTCCTCAGCTCTTATTTTGCTGGGTAGTCATGGAATTAATCTGCATATGGGGTTAAAAGTTATTTGGCAGAATGTCGAAATACCGCTTTATGTTGGATATGAACCGGGAAACCGGTAATCATTGAGTGCAGCATGGGTAGGAAGCATGACAAGCATTTTTCAAGGGCTGAGGGGAATATTGTATTGTGGACATTTCGACAAACGCATATTGCGTCGAGTGAAGCCTGGCCAGCGGCGGAACGGAATGACCCCATGTTGTCAAAAATTATATCAGCCAAAGAAGAAAACAGGAGGCCTACCCGCGAGCAGATAGCAGCTGAAAGCCAACTGATGAAGGCATATTGGGTTCAGTGGAATAGGATAAATCATTGCTTATACCGTATATGGGAAAGTTCAGACGGCAAAACTGAAGCTTAAATGAAAGTGGAGCCGGCATCTAAAATAAACGAGGTATTGAAAGAGTTCCATGACGATCCCAGTAGTGGCCATCTTGGTGTCACAAAAACCTAGAGAAATTACTGGGGTCGGCTCTCAACAAGCTATAGGCAATTGTATAGCTAAGTCGCAAATGCATCACAGCAAAAGGACCAGTAATTTGGAATAGTGGACAACTTGAGCAATAAGGATCGGCCGTTTACGACTCCACCTCCCGGACACCTGCAAAAATTATCTTCAAACGGAACTCAAATTGCCTGACGATTTAGAATTTGGTGTTGAGTCACCGGCAACAGATAAAGACAACAACCACTCTTACCGGGAACAAGAAGATCTTAACAAGCTTTATGAATTCTTGCGCAATCGAATTAAAAATTAAGCGACAATATGAAGGCGAGGTACGATCGTGCAGCGAATTCTGAAGGATATAATAAGGAACAGCTGGCTCTGCTATTTAACCCGCAATGAAAGAAAGGATTATCTCCCAACTAATACTATTTCTGTTCAGGATGAACATACTTAAGACGGCGGCAGTGTTATGGAAAATCTATTAATGAATTTCCATTTAATCGTAGAAACATAGATTCCCATATGCCAGCCCTAAAACTTAAAACAGTTGACATCAATGGCAACCCTTCACCACGACTAGTGTTTCATTAGTGTTCTTCCGCCAAACATCAAATGATAATCTCAAAGTTTCCGGTATACAAATTCCAGACAATGCTGCCACATTCTAGTTATTTTTATC
Organism: Eustalomyia histrio; assembly: GCA_949748255.1. Classification (NCBI taxonomy): domain Eukaryota; kingdom Metazoa; phylum Arthropoda; class Insecta; order Diptera; family Anthomyiidae; genus Eustalomyia; species Eustalomyia histrio. Next base: position 185,358,948 of record OX456523.1, on the reverse strand, counting down.
CGCAAATATATATACGACCGCAATGTTACATGGCAAGTTAGTTGGTAATATAACAGCAACGCCATAACATCATTTTGTAAATAAATGCAGCAATGGTGAATTGTGTATTCTGTTAAAGTGAAAATTAAAAAAGATTTTAAATAAAGACTATTTTGTACTTATTTTAAAATTTTGTGTAAATAAAGAGTTGCTATAGAAAATTTCACTGGTGTTTTTTATTTGCAATAAGAAAAGAACTCGATTTATTTGAAGGAAGTAAATCAACGATTTCAAAAGGTAAACTCGTAACAGTACTGAGTTCTCGAAAAACTGTCGCTGTTAAGTACTCAAAATCCAAATTATCAATACTTGTACAACTCTACCTTATTCCCACTTTTAAATTAAACTAGTTTAAACAAATCTTAAGACGAAACTAAGAATTCCCCAAATATTTAAACTTTAAACCTCCAAATCATACTTCGCATTTAAAGTTATGATTTAAAGTGGATTTTGCACTTTAAAATAAATCTAAACGCTGTATCTCCTTAACTATAAGCTCAATTTTTTTATTAAAATATGGTAAAAAAAGGTGCTTTAGAACCCTACATTTGTAGTCGTAAATATTTCTGGGGGCGCTATGAAGTAACAATATCCGAAAAGATATTCGCTGTGCTTATATCTATTTTCTCAAAGTCTGATCATGATGGAGTTTAAGATATCAATGTTCATTAAAACTACCGTTATGCTTAAAATAACATTACCCTTAAGATATGGTTACCGAAATAATTAAAATACCGTTATCGCTAAAATATCATTACTAAAAACTAAAATATCGTTATACTTATGGTACCGTTACCGAAATAATAAAAAATAGCATTGCCTTTACCGATAAACTCATCGTTTCGGTTACCATCCTTGTATATATCGTGGGCTTAGTCGGCAAATATGCTAAGTCCTTTTTATTCTTAATTTTAGGAAGTTATTTTTTTTAAATCTGTAAACGTAGTTTTGTTCTTTAGTTCACTAAGTTTTTTTGTTTTGCAAATTATGTATTTTGAGTAATTTTGGTATTTTGAGAATTTTTTTAAACAGACGTTTGTGTTCAAAAAAAGTTAGCTAAATTGATTATTTATAAGTTTTTAATTTAAAAAGTCTTAAGATTATTTAACCTTAGTGAATTATCTGTTAAAATTTAATCAACAGCTTATTACAAACAAATGGAATTAAAACAATGAGTGTATGATCTTGTACTTAACGAAGCGCTTGCAAAAAATAAAAAAGGTTATAGTAGGCATCGTTAAACACACACATTTCTTTAAGTTTAATTGACAAATATTCTGTGCTAATAATTTTATCTAATCTCACTAGACAATCAAAATGAAGTAAAAAGTGTGTGGCAAAAAAAAAATCATTATAAAATTTTGAGCAAAAACCTATTAGTAAAATAAAAATCAAACAAAGTAAAAACATTTTATGTAAAATAAAAAGTTAACAAATAAAAAAAAACATTGAACAAATACAACAAAAAATGAAATATTGTGAAAATTTTTCTTTATGTCTATACACTTACCAAAAAAAATCTGTAATGGCAACTAAAAATTTTGCTCTTATTACGGGAAATTCTGCTAATTTGAGCGTAGCGGTATTTTTTACTAATCTTAGCAACACATGTCTGCTGACGTTTAGTACAATGAAATTAGTAGACAAATTAGTAGCCGCTACTAAATTTTAGTATACTTTTTGTAGTGAAATTTAAAATCTGTTTGCTAAAATCAGCAAAAAAAAATACTAAATATTATTAATATTAGTACAAAGTCTTAAATTTATTTTTTTTTTATCACTCAGTTTGAGCTATTGAAGAGTACAGACGTGTTTATTTAAACTTCGCAACTAAATATATAGTACTATTTTTTAATAGGTTAGCTAAATATATATAGGTGAACTTTTGTAACAAACTTTGCTTAGTAATAGGTCAACGAACGTTACAGAAAAAAATAGTGCATTACTGTAAGTCGCTCTCCGAACAAAGAGCTGAGGATGAGCACAAACAGTAGGAATGCCTACCTTGTTGTGACATCTTCCTTAGACAATAATAACAAAAACATATTCGATGCTGAGCAGTGAGCCTGACTTAAGCAAGTGTAGTCTACAAAATTCAAGTGTAACGAGAAATAAACAATCCAATTTGTCTATAGTAGACAAAAGTGAAATAATTGAATTTTCAGTACCAAAAAAAGATACCAAAAATACCGGTGCAATTCCAAAATCAAAAAATACAAGTGTTCAATCTAGTGAAAAAGTTCTAACGGGTATGGATCGATACGTGACGATAACGAAACGCAAATCAAGCCAGCGATCTCCAACATTGGAACCAAATGCCAAACAGCAAAAAAACGACGTTGTAAATCAAAATCGGTTCGCGATTCTTTATACAGTGGATAGTGAAAACGGAGGAGCTCAGCCAGTTAAGAGCCAAAAACCACCGCCACTATACCTGCGCGAGGCTACTACCAACTCAATTGTGAATATACTGACACAACTGGTGGGTTAGGACAACTTTCATGTCGCTTATCTGCGAAAAGGTAATGTAAGTGAAACCAAAATACAGTTATACAATGAAAATAACTATCGCAAAGTAGTTAGAAGTTTTGATGAGCAAAACAAACTATTATACTTATCAACTAAAAAGTGCAAAGGGCTTGAATGTAGTTATAAAGGGCATTGACAGTTCTGTACCCACTGAAGAAATAAAAGAGGCTCTTCAGATTGAAAAATATGAGGTGAAGTCCATTCACAATATTATAAACAAAATTCGACAACCAATGTTTAAGGTTGAGATTGCATTTAACTCGTCACAACTTAAGCAGAAAAGCCAAACTCACCCAATTTATGGTTAAAGATACCTTCTGAATCGTATAATTACAGTCGAGGAGCCCGTAAAACGCTCTGGTCCAGCCTAATGTCAAAATTGCCAAGAATTTGGTCATACAAGAACGTATTGTAAGTTACCATCGGTCTTCTCAAAATGTGGAGATATTCACAAAAGCTTAGAATGCTCTCAGCCAGAAACTGCAGCTAAAAAATGTAGTAACTGTGGCCAAAATCATTCAGCAAACTACCGTGGTTGCCCAGTATATCAACGCCTCAAGGAGATAACAAAGGCAAAGAGGCTTAGGAATACTCAAACCCAAAATTTTAATTTTCCAAGCATTCCCAAAACAACTGTCTTTCAGAACAGAAACCCAAATTCCACACCCAAAAAAAAAAAAAAATAAAAATAATACAACATCGTCATATGCTAGTATATTGAAGGAACCTATACCTATCACTAATAATATCCAATCACAAGGTTCCATAGAAACCTTAATACAGTCTATAAACACCTTTATGGCAAATTTGCAAAACATGTTTCAACAGTTAATGCAGAATCAAAGCATGTTAATGCAGATTCTACTTAACAAAAAATAAATTAAAAAATTATGGCTTTTTTAAAAAATTTGTTTTTTGGAACTGCAACGGCTTAAGCCAACATAAAACCGAAGTATACAACTTCATGCAAAATAATAATATTGATGTAATGTTATTTTCAGAAACTCACCACACCAGCAAACACAACTTTCGTATCCCAGGATACGTTTATCATTTCACCAATCATCCTGATGGTAAAGCGCATGGTGGAACAGGTATATTAATTCAAAACAGAATCAAACATCGTGCCTTGGAAAATTTCGCAAAAGAATAACGCCAAACACACGTACTGGGGCTCCAGACTTGTAAATCCTAAAGAAAGTCAGCTTTATAGAATGTTGATGGATAAAAGTAATGGCTTGGACTTCGTATCACCAATTTCTCAATTTGGAAGGAAGCTAAGAGTATAAAGCCACCGGTTGAGATGCGAAGTCCACTTCGTAAAGCAGATGGCACCTGGGCGCGTAACAGCAAAGATAAGGCCCTAATATTTGCTGAACACTTATACGACGTCTTTACTCCAAACTCTCCACTAGGAGATAACGTATTACAGCAACGAACAGATGACGCAATGACAGATGTAGATTTGATAACAATAAATAAAGAGGATATCCAGGAACCTTGTAACGCCAATTATGATTAAAAATCTACCAAATGTTGCAGTAGCATCCTTAACCCTCTAACAGTTAAGGATGCCTCAAGGCAGCTATCCGTTTTTTTCCTATTGTGATGCTACTGAAAATTTTTTTAAGTGTACCTATGTTACTTTCGATTACTTACTATTCTGTTTACTGTTATATTTTTGGTTGAATGCAATAGAATTAATTTTGTGTGTTATGTTTTTATTTTTAGGCAAGAAATCAGTGTGATTAGAAAAAAAAAATATTGAACAAAAAATATAATTTTTGTGAAATAAAAAAACAGGCTTCCAATTCAAAAAATACAAAAAATAATTTTGGTAAGTAGTTTAATTAAGTAGATATAATTGTTTAAATTAAACCAAACATGGTTATTAAAATAATAATATTATTTGTTCTAAACGCAAAAATATTATAGCAGCCTCAGGGCACTCTTGCCCGTTTATGGCAACTTTTGTGTTCTAAACCATTTTCACTGTAATATATATTAATTTTTTTGTATTGTGGATTTTACTTTTAAAAAATGTAAAAACCAGATATATTTCCCAGAAAAAATAAATTAAATATTTCTGAATTGACTAATAATGAATTGCAAAAGTTTATGGACTCAGTGGAAACCGATAAAGAGCTGTCAGATTTCAGTAGTAATGATGAATTTGAAGATCCCAATTATGAAGATTATGATATTGTTGAAGAAGTTGAAGATAGTGAATTTTTTTTACGTCACTCTGGGGAAACGGAATCGAGTAACATTTCGCCTCAGGATGTCCATACATTGTCTACTAACCTTTCAATTGATGATTTACCTCAATCATTGTTGGGTTCTGTAGCGGTAACTACAAAGGAGATCCCTAATATCCCAAAATCATCTTCAAGAAATAGACTTCGATCGCCATTACCCTCTATGGAAGATACTGGTCCACTTGTTTCGCCAACGAATGGTGGATTCTCTGGTTCAGATACTACTAAATATGTTATTCCATATATTTTTCGAATAAATTTCTGATTTACTTTCAGGTTTAGATGAAATACGAAAGGAGTCAACGGAATATTAAAATAGAATATGGCGAAACACATCGATGCGCATTCACGTCAACGAAGTAGCTTTTCAAGGAAATTTTTCGTTTCCGTACTCTATAAGAAGCCCCCAACACAATGTAAATGCAAAAAGTGTGATAAACATTTATGTTGCTCAAATACTAAAAACTGTTTTTTTTACATACTAGTAAAGGGTGTCCCAAAAAGAACGCAATTTTTAAATTTTAAATAAAACACAGATATTTAAAAAAAGTCGTGAAACTTTATTATATCGTAAAGTAGACAGAATGAGGTTATGTATGGAACAATATATCGTGCAGATGGCCGCCGCGGCTTTGCTGGCATGCACGCGATCTTTTAATGAAATTTTCAATGACCGTTTTGCATGAATGCTGCGGTATTTCATTAATGCAGCGTCCAATTTCCTCTTTTAAGGCCTGAGTCGTCGTCGGCTTATTCGCGTAAACCATCGACTTCAAAAAACCCCAAAGAAAAAAATCTAATGGTGTTAAATCGCACGATCTAGGCGGCCAATTCTGATCTCCAAAACGCGAAATAACAGGACCGGGAAATGACTGATGCAGCAATTGAATTGTTTCTCTGGCTGTATGACATGTGGCGCCGTCTTGTTGGAACCACATGCCCTCCACATTCATTTCTTCAATTCTAGGCAAGAAAAAACTGGTTATCATTTCACGATAACGAACACCATTGACTGTTTGCGCTTGACCTGCCTCATTTTCATAAAAAAAGGTCCAATGATTCCTCCAGCCCAAAAACCACACCACACAGTGACACGTTGAGGATGCATTTGCTTCTCGTGAATCACTCGAGGATTTCCTCACCCCAAATGCGACAATTCTGCCTATTGACGAAGCCATCAAGATGAAAATGGGCCTCGTCACTGAAGATGATTTTATCGGCAAAATCAGCATTTTCATGTTGTCTCTCCAATACCCAATTAACGAACTCCCTTCGCTGTCCATGGTCAGCTAGCTTCAGTTCCTGAGTCAATTGAACTTTGTATGCATGAAGATGCAAATCTTTCGTCAAAATTCGCTGCAAAGTGGATTTGGAGACACCAATTTGCTGAGCTCGGTGTCGAATTGAGGTGGATGGAGTTTGAGCGACATCATTACGTACAGCTGCGACATTTTCGGTCGATCGACCTGGTCGATGGCGCGTTGTAGTCTTTACATCACTAACAGACCCAGTTTCGGCAAATTTATCCATTAATCTCTTTACAGTTGACTCTTTTGGAGCATTATTGTGACCCCAAATTGATCGCAATTTGCGAACTGTAGCCGCAAAACTTTCACCATTTTGGTAAAACAATTTCACAATGAGAATGCGTTGTTCATTCGTGTAGCGCTCCATTTTTACTAACCTCGTACCTTCTACTAGCAAACAATAACAATTGTTCAAATGTCAAACAATGACACTTCGAATGTTGCCAGATTTAAAAATTGCGTTCTTCCTTGCCTTTATAAGTTTTTGCTTTAAAAAAAAAAAATCCTTGTTTGAATAAAACTCATTTAATTAATAAAACTCTACCTGTTTATAATTTTTACCGTAAAAAGGCAAGGATGCCCTGAGGCAGCCTTTCTTTTTTCCGCTTGGCGACTAAAATAAAACAGATTTTCAACTTCAGTATTCAATTTATTTGTTTTTTGGCAAATATTATTTAAAACAAAAAATTAACAAGCTGTTTTCATTTAAATTAAGCTCTTGCCTGTTACAGGGTTAACTTGTATATTTAATGCAATTATAAATACAGGTGTCTTTCGAAGTAGTTGGAAGATATCCAAAATTATTATGATCCCAAAGCCAGGAAAATACCCGACTTTACCTTCCTCGTACCGACCAATCAGTTTGCTGCCATGCTTATCAAAACTGTTCGAGAAAGTGTTCCAGAAAAAATGAATGCCTTATTTAATTGAGAAAAAAGTCATCCCAGTCCACCAGTTTGGTTTTCGCGAACATCATGGAACAATCGCATAACTGGTGAGATAAGAAAGGCATTTGAAAATAAAAAATGCTGCACAGCTCTCTTCCTAGATGTTGCACAAGCGTTCGATAAAGTTTGGCATTAAGGTTTGCTATACAAAGTAAAGGATTTACTGCCCCCTAACACATACAAATTGATTAAATCATACCTCACGAATCGCTTGTTTAGAGTAAAGTATGATGACTACCTAACACACGACTTTGAAATAAGGGCAGGTGTCCCTCAGGGCGGTGTTCTTGGTCCTACACTCTACTTAATTTACACTTTTGATCTACCAACGAGTGCAAATTTGACTATTTCAACATTTGCTGATGATACAGCTATCCTTTATTCACATGCACAGAACTGAACAATTATTTAAGACGTTTGGAGACGTGGTTAAAAAAATGGAGAATACAAGTTAACGAGACGAAAAGCAAACACATTACCTTTTCACTGAGAAGGGGAGATTGTAGCCCTGTTACTCTTAACAATGTAACAATTCCTCAGTCTGACCATGTTACGTACCTCGGCATACACCTAGATAGACGTCTTACGTGGCGCCGACATATTGAAGCCAAGAGGATATATCCCTTAGAAAACCGATACAGTAGGTCTTTTTAAAATATTTCAATAAAATATTCAATAAACTTCCTAAATTAACTCTTATCACCAAAAAGTACCCCTATAGGAATACAAAAAATATTTTTTATTTGTTTTTTTATTATTCGTGCGAAAAATAAATTTAAAAAAAATATAATCGTAGTTATGTAGAGTTTTAAATCGAAAAAATTATATTTTAAAAAAATCTTTACAAATTTGTGTGAAACCATGATTTGATTAGAAAATAAAATTAAAATTCTGTTTTTAAGTCCAAAATTTTAAATGATTTTCAAAATGGACTTTCTCAAAAAGAAATTTCTTTAAAATATTCATTTCCAAAATCAACGATTTGCCGAATATTAAATAGTGGCAACATCGATACAATTCATAAAGTAGGAAAATCCAAGCTGTAACAGTAAGTAACAGCTGTAACAGAAGATCGAAAGCAGTTCCCAGAGAAGCTTAAACCGAAATCTCGTTGGATGTCAGCCCACGCACTATTAAAACAAGAGCCCGAGAATATGGTCTCAGAAGTTATATTGTAAATGTACATACAACTCTTTGTCAGAAAAGCTTGGCTTTACTTTGCCCAGGTTCATTTCAATTGGACACAACAACAATGCAAAAAAATTTTATGTTCAGATCAATCAAAATTAAACCTACGGAGATCAGATCGAAGAGCTATTGTTCGATGACCTCAAGGCGAAATTTTAAATCCCAGGTAAACCACCACCAGTGTAAAAGTTTAAAAAATACAAATTTTTAACTTTAAAAAATTTTGAATTTTCGTTTCATACCGAAGTTATTAAATGGGTACACAGAGGGAAAAAAGCGGTATAAAAATACCAAAATTGACACCATCCGTTGTCAAAGCTGAGCTAAGCACGTTTGTGCTCAATTTGGCAACGTATGGTGTCAAAATTTTAACAATATCTGGTTCTTATTTTAACAATATCTGGTTCATATGTTGACAACAATTGTTCTTATTTTGACAACACATTGTTCTCATTTTGACAACGCATCGTTCTTATTTTGACAACAATTGTTCTTATTTTTACAACACATTGTTTTCAATTTAACAACGAAACGTTCTTATTTTGACAACACAATGTTTTCATTTTGACAGCGAATCGTTCTTAATTTGACATTATTCGTTCTTATTTTGACAATATATTGTTCTTTATTTTCCTGAAAAGAATAGCCCATTGCTAACCCAACCAATATAAAAACATTTATGATAATTTTATTAATTCATTTTTTATTAAACTATTTATAAAAAATATTAAAAAATTATACATATTTATATAAATGTTTTTGTTTAGAGAACCAATTTCGTATGCTAATCAAAAAACTTTTGATTTTGTATAATTCAATCGATTTCAAATTTGAAGCTAAATAATACTTTTCCTTATAAAGCGTTCCCTTATAAATAATTTTATTGCTCATTTCGCATCTCTTAAAATTTATCTTAATTAATGTACAAGTTATAATTCTAGATGTATGAATATCCAAGGTAGTTCACAAGCTTCCGGATATTTTAATAAAAGTGTATGAAAAATTTTGAAGAAAGTATCCAGGCACTCAATAAATGAATTTAACTTAAGCAAATTGTTATTAAAATATACATAAAAACCTTTAATATTTACGTCGGTTAACCCCTCCACGATGATAAATGGCTGTATTGTTAATCCAACTGAATAATATTTGTTTATTACTGAATTGATTTGCCTAATCTATATACGTCATTTATATACGTCAACCGTAAAACTAGGCTTTCCAGCGAATTAACTATTGTTACTCTTTTATTACGTTTTCCATATTGGTTTTTAAATCTTGCTGGTGAAGGTAAAACAGCGTTTAGCAGCACAGTGTATAAAAAATCCTGCGAATCTGTAGGAATCATAAGAAAAAGGGATGTACACACATATAAGTACTCGTATATTTAAGATACAAAAAATATATTTTTAGTATTTACCTGTACTTGGAAAGTAATTGTTTAAAATCTCATTGTGAATATGATTATCGTAATATTGTCGAATTTTTGTTTGAATATTTCCCATTTCGAAAGAAGCAAATGTCCTTTGTTTGGGTGCATTAAGTAAAAGTCAATATTTATCTAAAAGTTAAAACAAGTTTAAGCTAGATGTAATTACGAACAATATTGGACAATTTTGACCCAGCTTGAAGAAACTCAAGCTTTTTATTTCCTTTCGGCGCATATGACACGTCTTCTTCCACTTGTCACAAACGTTTTCCCAATGTGCACTGTCTCTGTTAAGCGAGGTTTTCCAAGCCAAAGAAATTGATTCATCCAATTCTTTCGGTTCAAATTCAGATACTTCACTAGTTGTGGGACTGAAGCTCAGAATGGAAGTCGAAAGTTTTCTTCTTTTCAAAAATTTATTTCTATATTTCGAATACAACTTTCCACTGGCATTATTTTTACCTTTTCTTGGAATGTAATAACAGTCCTGAAAGGTAAAATACATGCATTTTCATATTATAAGATTAGCTAAAACCTATTTAAGTTTTAAATGTATTTGTTTTTCCGTTTTTCAAACGGAAACACTGAGCAAATTTCTGCTATTAAAAGCGCAATATCGTTAGGATGAAGCACTGTATTATTTAAAATGATATCTTTAATACTTATTTCCTCTCGTTGATTCGTTTAACAAGGTCTTCAAATCCTGTAAACAACTATTAATGTATATTATATACATACATAATTACTCCCAATTATTTTGCCTTTTTAAAGTTTTATCAAGAGCAGAACTACCTTGAGACATTGTATTTTTTTATTTTCGTTGAGTCACAACTCCACTTTAGATGGTACCGAAAGAGTTTTATCATCGAAACCTAATTAAAAATAAATATTAAAAATTAATACATTTAAAAAAATTGCAGCACAATAGTACCTGTGTTTTTTTCATACAAATAATTTGTCTCTAAATTATGTACGGAGCCCCAAGGGCGCCACTGCTTCTTTTATGTCTTCTGTTTTTATATAGGGTTAGGTATAGGTGACATTGGCAACTTTAATGGATGAAATGTTAAAAATATTAACAATCATTTATATTTCAAGCTGTTGATTTTTATTTTCAATCTACCTTTCAAAATATTATAAATATATTTCATTTTTATGGATTTCAGAAACTTTTTAAGTTCCTCATCGTCATTGTCAACATTTACCATAGTCTCACCAGTAAGCACTTTCAAACTTGAGTTTTCTTTATATACCAAATTTTCTAATACATTTACATTTATATATGCAATTTATATCGTTTTTCTCTTTTTTTAATACACACTGAAAGACAAATGATAATTTTTCACATTTTCGTTCTTCATTTAACAACAGCGCGTTCTTGATTTCAGAACAGGTGGTTCTTTATTTGAGAACATGCCGTTCTTAATTTGACAACGACTGGTATTTTTAATTTGTTCTTTCTTGATTTGACAACATTTCGTTCTCAATTTGACAATGTATGGTAATTTTTATTCATATGTTCGTGATTTGACAACATATTGTTTCAGATTTGACAAGAAATGTCGTCAAAAAATTAACAACATTTTAATCTTAATTTGACACCATCCGTACATAATTTTACAACGCCTTTTTCCCTCTGTGTATGTCACAAAATACTACACTTAAAGGTTTTTGTACTTTTTTAATTTCTTTAAGAGATGCAAATGTTTTGGACACTTGAATTTCGACTAATTTTGTTAATATGTATTAATTTTTTATTATTAAAGTTAATTAATATTATTATTTTTATAAGATAATAGCAATAAATTTTATGAAAAAAACAATAAAAACTATGCTGAAGGCCTTCCCAATAAGCACTTTTGCTGGAATTAAAGCTAAAATCAAGTGTAATTCAAGTCATGTTTTCCAATTTCAAGCCTTGATTTATACTTTAATTACACTTTAATGCAATAGCATATTCCAGCAAAATAGACACTGGAATTCAAGTCGAACATTACAGTGAGATTATACTTTAATTCAAGACTTGAATCTATTTTAGTTCGTGAATCAAAAACAATTTTATTTAATCATTTTTAGAAATTGAATTATTTGATTTTGATTTATCATTCCCTCTTGGATATTTTTCAAAAATTCTCTTTTTGGAAGAATATTTGTTTGGCGATCGGATACGATTTTAAGAGTTAAATTAAAAGAAATATCGGAAAAACATTAGCAGCCAAAGAGCAAAACTTCGACCTAGAGCATTATCGTGAATAGGACTGTCTGGGGCAGACTAGCCTCCACAGACTTGCGTTTAACCCCACCCATAATTTGGAAATTTTTAATTAATTTTTTGTTTAATTAAATAGCAAAGAATTTTTTGTTCTTTAATTTTATTAAAATTTGAAAAATATTCACATTCTGTGATTGTATTTTTTTTTTGAGGAAATAGTTTAAAATTGCAAAATGTAAAAAATTGTAAAAACTTTTGTAATAAACATTGCAGGTAAACTCCGTAACTGGACCTTATGGAATCTTTCAGAAACATGTTCTTAATATGAGACACACTGGAGAAATATTGACAGGTTACATGCTAACTAATTTTCGTTTGCTCTATGACATATTCACTTGCAACAGTCAAGTGATATGTCACGAAACTTTTCGTTCCCTACAAGTTCTGCAACATAACACATTGTGATTGATATGCAACCAGTTTTTTTAAATTACTTCTCCTCAGTCCTGTGGTATGTACATTTGAGTCAGTCACGTTCCGTTTCATGTTAAACTAGTTCTGATACACATCACGTAGTGTCTAACATTAGACTAGTTATGTGTAAGATAATTCTAACCTGTTGTGTTGCTCATTTACTTACACCAATGCAGTGATATCGTACTCTACACAAGGTCAGAGATATGTCGCAAGTAGCTTAAAAAGTAGAAATTGCCTTCTTCTATGACAAGCCCATGTTAAAGTTGTTCTTACTCTGGGTCAAAACTTAAATGCATTTACCTAGGAATGCCATTTTTTGAGTTATGTCGATCTTCTCGCAAATGAGCGAATTGTTACTATTTCTTTACAAAAAGAAAAATCGTTAGAACTTTATTTTCAAATTTGAAAATACAATTGAGACTTTTTGAATATCTATTGCAATTTCAAATCACCAATCTTATTATTTTAATAAGTGGAAATTGTGTAGTAGGTACTCACGCCGAAGCCATGAGAAGCCATATATGAATTTTCATATTCAAATTAAAATTCTAAACGAAAATAAACAGTTACGAAAAATAAAAGTTTTCGAATAGCATACGTAGGCCTTTATGAATATGAGACGAATGTTGTTTTCTCTTTTCTCTACATAGGTGCATAGATAACTTCAGTCTTATTTATCAGTGCGGGTTGTCACTTCGTAGATTGAAAATACAGAAAATAAAACATTTATTTTTTAAAGTTACATGTAAGTTGGAAAGCTTTTATAATTTTTTTATGGATTATATGGCTTTGTAAATAGTGTTTATGCGATTATTTTTCAGTTTTGCATGTAGAACTCATGAAATCACGCCATATATGGCTTCTAATACATTCACAGAAAACTTCGCCCAACTTTGGTATGCCATACTTGGCTTCTCATGCATTTACGGTTAAAAAAAAAAGGAATTTTGTTTTCATATTTTTCATAATATGAAATCTTTCCATGACACCTGCGATGACTACAAAACGATTTTGTTCGATTCCTTGTGATGAGTTAGAAAGTGATACAGAAATACCTGAGTCAGGCAATGAATCAGTGGCAAATCAGTCTGGTGATACCTGAAATGGATGAAAGTAGCGAATATTATTCTGGGGATGAGGATCCGCTGGTCAGTTTATTTATAAAAAAGAAAAAAGGTCAGAAAAGGGGGAAGAATATTAGCTGGAAGGAAACTAAGTTTTGTACATACAAGGGAGACGATTTACCTTTTTTGGGAACCAAGGAATTGCCAGAGGTGATATCTAAATTGGAATCCCCTACTAATTTTTTCCCCGATGAATTACTTGACATGATTGTAGAAGAGTCCAACATAAAGTTGTCTTTTTCTATTTTTTTTTATTAATGTTCCTTATACTATTTTTAGTTACTTTTAATTGCTCAAATAAAATATAAATATAAAAAATAAAAATTATCTTTGTTGCATGAAACGCCATATATGGCAATAAATTTTTAGGGTGATAAAGATAGGAGTGTATATGAAGCCCATATATGGCACTTTTTTTTCCAGGAAACTGACCTACTTTTTTCAAAAAATTTTGTTTGCATATCTTAATCATTCAATTAAAAAAAATAAATCAAACAAAAAAAATTTATTTTTTAGCTGGATCATAATGCATGCAGTAGGGGGTTAAGTTGTGGAAAAGCGTTTTTTTATACCCTCCACCATATATGGTGAGGGTATATATCAGTTTGTCATTCCGTTTGTAATATGTCGAAATATAGGTTTAAGACCCTAAAAAGTATATATATTCGTGATCCATATGCAATTTAAAGACGATTTAGCGATGTCCGTCTGTCTGTCTGTCTGTTGAAATGGCGATCACGACGCGAAGACGCAAGCGTGGGTGCTTATTTTTACCCAGATTATTTAACATCCTCCCGAGCAGTTTGGTATTTAAAATGAGCAAAATTGGTCAAGCGGTTCAAAAGTTATGAGTGAAAATGTGAAGGTACCTCTAAATTTTCCATACAAATTTGTACAATTTTACTGTATCTATTTTTATTTTCTGTTAAGTAAATAAAAATGTTATTAAGTCTTCTTCTTGTTCGATTACATTTATTGTCTTACATACTCTGAGAATAATAACATTCTTAGAGCTATATGTGTGTTACACTAATAACATTGTTAAAGTCGCTAACAGAGCAGACGTCTGTAAATAACATTACTAAAACTAAATAACAAAAGTTCTGTTTTATAAATTGACAAAACATATTCATATTACAGTTCATACAAAACTTAGTATATACATATATATATCATCTTCAGCCCCTATGATTGCCGGAGGCTGGGTCCATATAGAATGAGGTAAGGTCCAGAGGAGCTGGATCGTCGTTAATACGTCCATTAATTATACCGACAGGAGAAAGATAGGTAGATCCAGCCCAGATGGTGTTTTTCTCGCTTTCGTATATTTGGCTGACAAGCATATTATCGTGTAGAGCAAGTTTCTCAACAAGTCTGGCTTGCAACGACATGGAGTACCTACAGAAGGGTAGAAAATCGCCATTTTCATACACGTAGCTATTTGAAAATCGTTTTATGGAATTTTCATAATTTTTTCCGATGCATTTTCTTAGGATTTTCCGTTCAAATATCTCCAATTCTTTGGCTACTTTAGGAGATATAGTAAACCAGATTAGGGTTTTCTGTTAAGCTTTGTTGGTTTTTCGTTTCATTGCATAAAATGTATTTTTTGTTTTTGTAACCAAAGGCATTTATATCTTTCAAATAATTTATTTACCAAAAATATTAAATTAACTACATACTTTAAATTATAATACATTCAGATGTTGCTAGTAGACTTATTACATCATTTTAAAGTCAATTTTTAAATGTTTGACTTAATAAAAGCATTTGTTTCACATTTTTATGTAAAAAAAGAAATTTTCATAGAGGAAAATCGATTTTTTTTATTCCATTTGTATTTTTGAGAATTGAGGGATTGGAAAATGTATATTTATGTTAATTTTTTCTTTTATAAAAAAAACACATGAATAAAGTGCAATATTGTGCTCTTAAACATCTAAATGAATATTAATTTAAAAAATTAAGGTATAATTTGTACATAAAAGATATATTTTTTTATAGTTTTTGGCAAATATTCATTTATGTTACGAAGAAAATAGAAAATCAATAATACTCTAATGCATATTGTAGCACAATATGGCTAATGGAGACTAGCTCTGCAGCAAAATACCCTAATGGAGAGAATGCACCTTCTATTGATAAATAGTTACAACTCATATTCTTTCTTTAATAAATTAATTTCTTTGCTGTATTCTCTCTATTAGACAAACACACTTCAATTTTTTAAAGAAAGAACATTCGTTGCAACTATTTATCAATACGTGGCGCATTAGAAAGTGCATTCTCTCCATTAGGCATATTCAGCTGCAGAGCTAGTTGCCATTAGCCGGAACAAAATTGAGTATTTGACAAAAACTATGCTTTAAAATGTGTTTTTTGTGCAGTCCATGTTTAAAAAAACTAGTGAAAATGGCAAGCTACCTCTAAAATGCCCATACAAATTTAGTACAATTTCATAGTAACGACTGGTACATAACATATTTTCTCATATTTTTTCACCAGTCGCTTAGCAGTTAATATTTTTTTTCACCACAAAAATTTTTCACCTTAAAAATTTTTGTTCACCTCTAAATTTTTTTTCCACCAAAAGAGTTCTTTTCACATCTAAAAAAGTTTTTCACCTCAAAAAATTTATTCACCTACATAATTTTACTTCAAAAGTTTTCTTATATTATTTGTATCAAAAACAGAAGAGAACATCTTTTTAGGATATTGGTGGAGGGTATTCAAAGATTCGGCACAGCCGAATTTAGCCCTTTTTTACTTGTTTTTATTTTGCATCAGGCAATACACTCAAAAAATTTGACTTATAATAGGTGACAGTTTTTGTTTAGTTTATTTTTATTATTATGGATATATTAATTCTTGGGTTGCGAATAAAATTCAGAAAATTGTATTGCATATCCAATGCATAAAAACGTACTGACAGGAATACCGTTTGGATGTATGATTTTAAATTTAAAGCAGGATGTATTAATTTTTTTTTGTATTTAAAAAAACCTTGTTCTTTTTATTAAAATACCGAAAAATAATTGTAGAAACTGTTATTTTAACAAATTTTTGTTATTACGATATATTTACTGCAGTTGTTCGTTGTTTTTTAATAGTTAAAAATAAAAAGATTTTTAGATATTTTATAGGTAGGGTATTTATGTTACCTTACTTTTTTAACTGCATATACCTTTGTTAAAACAAAGGTAATAGACTCTACTGTAAAACTTTTTGAGTCTACTTTAACTTAATGCATAATATTTGCTATACATATGTAGTTTTGCCCAAAAACCTGATTCAGTATTTGCTGAGTAACTTATTTAGGGTTTTTACTTTATATATTCTGTCAATCTTTTGTGCAGCCGTTGTGAAGAGATTTAGTTAAAATCTTGTTTGGCCTTCGGAATTTCCAGTACTATGAACTTTAACAGAAAAAAACAATCAACTTGTCCTTTTGTTGTTTTTTTAGGTTAAGCGATTTTTAAAAATAAAATAGCAATCAAAATGTATTATGAATGTTGTGTGTACTGTGTGGGTCATAAGGAATATCACATGCAATAGTTATTAAAATATAAATAAGGTTGAGTTTACATTACGCTGGAAATCTAGTTTTAACTAGATTTTGAATCCTAGTTATTGTGTATTATACAGTACCAGTGTAGTATATGATCCAAATACAGTTTGAGCCACTAGATTTCGAGAGTAATATATACGCAACCTAACATACTCAAAGAAGTTTATCGTTAGAATCTACTAAAAAAAGATAGTTAAAACAAAGGTACAGATAAACAGGCGTCTAGAGATTTTGATATTCACCACTATGAAAAAACAATGAAGAAACAAACATTTTATAATATAATTTATCATATTGACTCCTTTGTGCGATTAAAATAATCATATTTGCGCTCATTTTTTGAACATAAATGATTGTTTTCTCGGAAGAAAATGGTTCTCTCCCGCGACTCTTCTTGAGGAGTCTTTTATTACCGGCTTTTCTGCTCAGTTTCGACTCATTTTCTAATTATTTGGGATTTTTTTTAGAGTAATTATTTTTAACTTTTTTTTATTTTTAACTTCTTAATTTTTTTTTGAGCTTAAGATTGGTTTTTTATAAATAAAAATATTATTTATTTTTCAATATTTCGCTTTTTCATTGTGTAACTAATTATAATTATTATTATTTCCTGAAGATGCTTTACAATAGAGTAGCAAAATTTTGAAAAATAAATAATATTTTTATTTATATAAAAACCACGGATGGTACCCGAAACAAATGCGGTTATCGGTAAGGGTAACGCTACTTTCTACTATATCGGTAACGTTATTTTAAGGGTAACGCTATTTTCTATTATTTCGGTAACGTTATTTTAAGGATAACGATTTTTTTCAGTTATTTCGGTAACGGTATTTTATGGATAACGATTTTTTCAGTTATTTCGGTATCGGTATTTTAGCGATAACGGTATTTTCTATTATTACGGTAACGGTATTTTAGCGATAACGTTATTTTAGTTATTTCGGTAACGATATTTTAAGGGTAACATTATTTTTGTTATTGCGGTATTGGTATTTTAGTAATAACGCTAGTTTTAACCCCATCATGATCGGACTTTTGGAAGACAGATATATGTATGTACAGAGAATATATTTTTGAATCTTGTTATTTCACAGCGGCCCCTTGCAGAAATATCTTAACTAACACAAACATTTTAGAAATTAATTGGCAAAAAGTTAGTAGGTCCGAGTAAAAAAAATTAATCTGGCACAATATTTAATTATTTCCAATTTTATATTCCTTAATATCTTATTTGATCCGAAAAATGACAGATCAAATTAGATCCAGAAATATGTTTGAGTATTAAGATGGATCTGAATTGATCCGAAAAATAAAAAATACATTCATAAAGTAATATCCAAATTTATCCGAAAAAAGTCAGATCGAATTGTATAAGATTAGATCCAACAATATACACGAAAACTACCACTTTTACAATTGTTTTTCACAAATAGTCAATTGTATTTCAGAAATTGTCAATTGTATATCAAAATAGTCAATTGTATTTCAGAAATAATCAATTGTATTTCAGAAATTGTCAATTTTATTTCAGAAATAGTCAATTGTATTTCAGAAATAGTCAATTGCATTTCAGAAATAGTCAATTGCATTTCAGAAATACTCAACTGCATTTCAGAAATAGTCAATTGTATTTAAGGAATAGTCGATTGTATTTCAGAAATAGTCAATTGTATTTTTGAAATAGTCAATTGTATTTCAGAAATTGTCAATTGCGTTTCAGAAATAGTCGATTGTATTTCAGAAATAAAGAAAACAGTACACTCTACGATTTGGAGTTGATATATTTAACTTCGTTATTGTCTTGTATATTAATATTTTTTGTATTTTCAAATGCTGAAACTAGAAAGTTGAAATTTGGTATGCAGGTTCCTTCTCCAGTGTAGATAACAGCTATGGCGTGACTTTTGGAAAATCCAAAGAGGAGGGGCAAAAAAGCGGAAAATTCTTTTCCTTGACGGACCGCTGGAGCTGCGAAGTTAATATTTGGTACATAGGTTCCTCATCCAATGTAAATCTGTAATTATGCTAATGTGCAGATGTGCAAAAGTGCAAATTTGTAAATGTGCAAATGTGAGTGTGCAAATATGCAGAAGTGCAAATCTGCATATGTGCCAATATGAAAATGTGCAAATTAGCAAAAGTGCAAATGTGAAAATTTGCAAAAGTGAAAATTCGATTGATTGTTTGATGGTTTGATAGATTGATGGTTTAATGGATCGATTGTTTGATAATAATGTAAATATGCAAACGTGTAAATGTGCAAATGGAGAAATGTGCAAATGTGTGAAGGTGTAAATATGTAAATTTTTATTTTTTAATTTCATTCAACAACGCCCAGCCAAACCGCAGGAGGTAGGACGCTGACATTTTGTATGTAGGTTCTACCTACGGCGTAGACATTCGCTAAGACGAGGTTCTTGGAAACTCCTTGGGGGAAGAGCAAAATGGGGAAAAACTCCCCCTTTCACGGCCTGCCCAAACCCTATAGCTAGAAACCGGAAATTTGAAATATGCTTTAACAGCCTGCACAAACTGTTGGACCTATAAAGATAAAATCCAAAAAAAGGGAAAAATTCTCACCCTTGACGTCCTGCCAAAAACGCGGGAGCTGGGAATTTGAAATTTGGTTCATATGTTTCTCCTCCGGTGTCTACGTAGAGGGGTAAAAAGGTGATCAGTCTCCCTTAACGGGCTGCCCACACCGATTAAACTAGAAACCTGAAATTTGAAATATGTGTTACCTGGAGTATGGGCTAACTCATTATTGCGGTGCATCTTAAAGTTTTGTTCTGGGACATGGTAAAATAATTATATTTAAAGCGAAAAAAAATATTTAAATATAAATTTTCACTACTTGTATCCTATCAAAAATTTCTAGTTCTTGTAATCCCGAAATGATATAAATATGAAAGTTTTGTAAAAATATTAATAAGGAAATAAAAACCAACTAAAAGCACAAAAAATTGATCTCACTGACATGGGGCCACATATAATTATATGAAATTATATCTTTTACCATATGAAAAATACTGTAGATATGGAACTATAATTAACAATATCTCAAATTTGTTTGCACATATTGTATCATATATAATTATGTCTTATACTATATCAAAAAATATTTCTTATATTATACCATAATAAAAAATAAAACTCGAAAATTACACACAAAAGAACAACGAAAATAATTTTATTGTTGTTTTTTGTGTAATTTTCATATATAATGGCAAATTTTATTGCATTTAACTGGTAAACAAGATCATAACTTGTGAAGAAATAGCTTGTGTAGACATTACTTAATAAAAAATATATCGGTATTTTAAGGGTAAAGTTATTTTTTTATTTCGGTAATGCTATTTTAGGGGTAACGCTATTTTCTATTATTTCGGTAACGGTATTTTAAGGATAATGATTTTTTAGTTATTTCGGTAACGGTATTTAAGGGGTAACGATAGTGAGTTGAAATTGTATTGAATCAATAACAGTATTTTAGGGATATTGCCTGCCAACCCTGATAAAAAAAAGCAACCTTAAGCTCAAAAAAATATGCTACTCTTATTACAATCAGATATTACAATCAGAAGATATAGCAATTTAAAGTTGACTGATTTTCAGAGTTAAAAAAATAGTTAATTTTTAGGTAATTTTGTCCGCTTTCGTATACAGTATCTCGAAAACTAGGTAACGGATCGTCATTCATTTTGATTCTATTGATAGATCTATTTATTAAGAAAAGAATAAAAACAATTGTACTGTTGGCTTTGTGTTTGTCCATGTAAATCGATATTTACTAACTATACATTTTTTTTTAAATATTTCTCAACTTTGATGGGAAATAAAAAAAAAATATAAATTTCTATATTTTGATTATGCAAAAATTTCCAGCTACCCGTCCTTGCCCCATTTTTTGCTAGAGGTAAAATTTGAAAAAAGAAATGGTTGCATGCTTTTTGGGCAATTTATGACATATAACCGTGAAAACTCATTCTTATTGTTATTGTTTCATTCATTATTGTTAAGATATATGATTTTTGCTTACCTAAGATCCTCTGTCAAATTCTGCTCCCTAAATTCAGGTGAAGATACAGGATGTACAAATAAAGGTACGCACCTAATATAGAAATTGCGTTGGCGTACATGTAGTCAAACATCCAATACAGGTAGACACAAATCTTATTCGGAGACGTGCATAATATCAAAAGTACATAACTTGACCTAAGCCCATATTTATCTGGAAATAGGTGGATTAGACTATATATTTGTAAACAATCATAATCCCGGAATTAGTCTGCAACTGAAAGTTGGCGAGACAAGTCGTTTTGATACACTTTAAACATGACGTTGAACAACTTTAAATTATTTGACTGTTTAAGAAGTCCACCACAGCAAAAAATTTCGTCGAAGATGCCTTCAAGGAACTTAATAGTTTATACGACAATATAAAAAATAAACTATTCATGATGCATGCCAGTCAAAATAAATAAAAGCAAACCGTACGACTAAGAGATTTAACTCCAAATACCAGGACTGGCTTAATAATGATACCATCCTGGATACATTGAGAGAAGATGAACTCATCACATCAACCGGACGTGCAAGAGGAAGGCCAAGAAAAAACATGGAGGAGTGTTCAAATTTTACAAGAAAGAGGAAACTGGCTGATTCCACATATAATATGACCACGGAACATTTATCGAAAGCGCTGTCTATTAGATATACAAAGGATGATGAAAAAGTAATGTTACAAATTACAAAATCTGTTGCAAATGCAGGCAAAATGCGACTAAAAAGGATTAATGAAAGCATTCCCACGCCCACAAAAGATAACTTTAA